>CAUDMG010000949.1:1445000-1480000 GCA_958450375.1 Homarus gammarus
TTGATTAATACGGTGAGTGACCTGATCTGACCTTACCCATGTACTGCTGGATTAATTCGGTGAGTGACCTGATCTGACCTTACCCATGTACTGCCGGATTAATACGGTGAGTGACCTGATCTGACCTTACCCATGTACTGCCGGATTAATACGGTGAGTGACCTGATCTGACCTTACCCATGTACTGCCGGATTAATACGGTGAGTGACCTGATCTGACCCGATAAGTAAATAATTCAACAAGTCATAACAGCAAGTAAACATTTCATAACTAGTGTACCGTGATTTACGTATCCATGAACCATACCAAGTGGAAAAAGTCACCTGGTACACAATTCACCTAACATGACCTGATAGGGACCCCATCTAGATCTTAAAACTTGTCTAACTTATTTATTTATTTAAACTACAACACAAAGTTTAAGTTGTATGTAGGTATGACAGATACATACAGGGTCAATAAAACTCCATTAGTAGCCACTGTGTACTACCTAACATAACAGTATCTATCTTAACCCAGGTGCAGTACGATACCTTCGATGGCTTCCCTTCATTGAGAGAACTTTACTTAGACAGCAATGGACTGGTTACTGTGCCTCCTGACGTCATGTTACCCACTCTCCACGTACGTTTAAACCTTTATATAGCAATACAAACCACTCAATGTTAATATTTAGTTAGATAATTGAGTATTTTTAATATAGTATTCCGAATATTGTGGTTTAGGGTCAAGCTGTAAGTTTTAGTTGAGCTATACATCGTCTTTTTGTTACGTTTTCTTTGATTATGCTTTTAGGGTAAACTAAAGTAAAATAATTTAAGAATACGTTTGTACATTATGTGCATTAGGTCGGTGAAATGATGATATGGAAATTAATGTTTTTGTTTTCCCCCCCCCCTCTCTCTCTCTCTCTCTCTCTCTCTCTCTCTCTCTCTCTCTCCTTTTCCTCCCGTATTGCTTCCTCTTGGTTTTTTCTTTCTTAATTTTTTTCTATTCAATCTCCCTACCTCCCTCTCCCTACCTCCCCTCTCCCTACCTCCCCTCTCCCTACCTCCCCTCTCCCTACCTCCCTCTCCCTACCTCCCTCCCTCTACCTCCCTCCCCCTACCTCCCTCCCCCTACCGCCCTCCCCCTACCTTCCTCCCCCTCCCTACCTCCCTCCCCTACCTCCCCTCCCCCTACCTCCCCTCCCCCTACCGTCCTCCGCCTCCTCTACCTCCCTCCCCCTACCTCTCCTCCCCCTACAGGTGTTGACTCTGAGTGACAACCCTCGTAACACAGGCAGCGGAGGACCTCAAACGTTTAACATGGACGAGGTTATCTTCAGGAACCTCGACTTTCTCACCAATATCTCCTTTGATAGGGTGAGTAGGTGTGTGTGTGTGTGTGTGTGTGTGTGTGTGTGTAATAATAATAATAATAATAATAATAATTAACGGTTTATTGAAGGAGCTTGGCAGCCAGAAGGCTGAAAATATACAGTTACATATTTGGGGAATGGGTTACGAATTACAAATAATATACAAGTAACATAAGTGACACAAATAAGACATATAATAACTTAGATGGGGAAAAGCTCAAACTACAGTTCAATTCAACGTAGTGACAGTGTTACAGTATTACAAGTTATTGATAATTTTTACAATGGTTGGGACTGGGCTGTTCTTATAGCGATCAGTTCGTGCACGTATGGGCACGTGTGTATGTATGTGTGTGTATGTGTGTGTGTGTGTGTGTGTGTGTATGTGTGTGTGTGTGTGTGTGTGTGTGTGTGTGTGTGTGTTTTATAATGTGTTTGTTGTGTATTTTTGTGTTCAATTGACTCTCTCTCTCTCTCTCTCTCTCTCTCTCTCTCTCTCTCTCTCTCTCTCTCTCTGTCTCTCAGGTAGTGAAACCTCTATTTACCGGATTTTACGAATATGAAAGTCCGTTATATCGAGGGCCCGTTAGATATAAAACCTCCTTCTAACGGATTATATGGAGAGAGAGAGAGAGAGAGAGAGAGAGAGAGAGAGAGAGAGAGAGAGAGAGAGAGAGAGAGAGGTTCATTATATTGAGGTTTTGCTATAACTTTCTATCTCTCCTGAAAAAAACACAAAAAAAAAATAACCCAAACTGTAATTAAGACTGAAAAATACCTCTCTCTTCCCCCCCCCCCCCCCCCCCCGACAGGTGCCGCTGGGACAGGTGAGAGAATCGTACTTCAACACTCTACACAATCTTCAGTTCCTACACCTGTCTACCTGTCGTATTACTCACATCGACCCTAACAGCTTCAGGTAGGTCTAATGCTCACTTAGTTCACAACACACTCTAGCTCAGGGGATAGTACTAACATGCCTGCGGTGGGTACTGAGTGTGAAGTATACGTGATTGGGTTAGGTTAGGTTAGGTTAGGGGTTATGTCAGGGTGAAGTTCATTAGTGACTTGTACAGTTTATACAACAATTGTTACGTTTTCAGGAATTTATCTAAACTGGAGAAACTGTACCTGAACGAGAACAGCATCCAGGTCCTGTACAACGACACCTTCTCTGGCCTCACCAGTCTCACCTACCTCGACCTCTCAAACAACAAGATAGTCTTCCAGTACAATAATGATTTCACCAACAGTCCCTCAACACTGTCATTAGAGGCGGCCGCTGGTCCCTCCTCCTCCTCCAGCCGTGTCCCGCCTCACACTCCCGTCAATATGGTTAGATTGACTCAACAAAATGGTCGTCACAAGCGTCACACTCAAGAGATCGATAAATTACTCGACAATGGTTATTCGACGACCTGGGTGACGGTGATCAAGAGGAGTACTAGTAGTGTGAGGCAACAGCAGCAGGCCCAGACACCCCTTGGGGCTCGCGGTGCACAACCTAAATTTTATCTTCCGTTTCAAGGACTCCACTCTGTCTCACACCTTGATTTGTCAGAAAATGAAATACGGACAATAATTCCTGAGCTATGGGAGGACCTCCATGAACTGTCTTATCTGAATCTGGACTCTAATAACATCGCCGCCTGGCATGTACCTAACTTCTACAACCAAACTAATCTGTCAGTACTCTCACTACAGAGGAACTCACTCATTCACCTGACGAAGGCAATGGTTAAGGATTTCAGTACAGATAACCTGGTGACGGTGGACCTTCGCTTCAACGTGTTCCAGTGCGACTGTACCATCGCCAGCTTCAACAACACACTCAACAAAACGCACTTCGTTTCGTGGTCGTCTTATCAATGTTCTGAAGATGGCGACCTGATCTTCTTTCTTGACTACATCGCCAACTCCACCTGCCAGGACACACCAAACAAACCTACCAACCTGACACCCATCAACACCACCACCACCATCCTCGTCAGTATATCCGTCACGCTGTCTCTTCTCCTGGTGGCGGTAGCAGTGTACAGGAAGCGCTGGTGAGTGTTGGCACAGTCATTACTCACATCTATATACACCAATTGTCATTATCCTCATATACTTAAAACTAACAGAGTGTCATTAATACTTCTTCACAACAAGACACATTTACCAAACATGTGAGAGCATTCTAAAGTCCAGGAAAATCTATATAAATTTCCTTACAAAAATCTGCAAAAGAAATCTAGTCAGTAAATCTAAAGATGATTTATCAAAAGACGGTAAAGCTGTGAGGTCTCTGGGTGCTTCTTGTCTCTCACTCTCATCATTCCCCGTGTTTAATTAACTTACTTTCTTATATATTATTAAGTAAACACACAGTAGCCTGCACTTATACCTGATACAGTAATTGGCGCGTTTTATGAGATGTGGCATCACTGTGGCTACTATTACGAGCTTCCTTAGGGCCATTCTGGGAAGTTCAATACAATGTAAACAAACACAGAGTTGCCACATCTCACAATATGCGCCAGACACTGTACCAGGTATAAGTGTAGGCGACTGTACATACTCTCATTGCCTCCTTCAGGTACGTTCGGTATGTGATGTACAATATACGGGTGAGGATGGCGGTGCAGAAGGAGGATTCAGACCAGTACCTGTATGACACCTTCGTCTGCTACTCCCAGGCCGACCGTCAGTGGGTGTTCGAGCACCTCTTGGTCAAACTGGAGGATGGTGGAAGGTCAGTGGTCACGTGGTTAGTTTATGGGTTGTGAGAGAATAACATGGATCTCTCTCTCTCTCTCTCTCTCTCTCTCTCTCTCTCTCTCTCTCTCTCTCTCTCTCTCTCTCTCTCTCTTATACCCTTTCTCTATCTATCTATCTAATATCTATCTATCTATCTATCTATCTATCTATCTATCTATCTATCTATCTATCTCTACTATACTCTATCTCTCTTTCTACACAAACAGACGAGAGATTATTGGTAAAACAAAACCTATATCTATCATAATAACTCTTGTAAAAGGTTTTGTGTTGTAACTTAATGTTTTAGGTTAACAATTAAAAAATTCGAGTAATTAGTGTTAATTAATGACCTTTGAAATAATTAAACATATTAGATTACTGTATTTAAAACGTCAATTACGTTGTGCCGGTACTTTTTTAAATCACCTTCATATTCAGTTTCTTAAATACAGTTATATAGACTAGTTTTACTTTTTAAATACGTTATTTTTCACTTTCCAAAATATGTCGTTTGACGCCAAAAATACTCTTGACCTAATACCTTGGTTTTCGACACCTTGGGTACAAAAAAAAGGATTTTGTTTAAATTCCATACAAAGGTACTACTTTACATGCTAATTAACACAGGGAAATAGGTATTGTAACATACTGTACATAATACTGTAATGTATGTATGTATGTGCGTAAACAGGTATCTGATCATCATGTACACACAGGTACCGGGTGTGTGTCCACGAGCGAGATTTCACAGTGGGTCAAGAGATAACTCAGAACATTATCAACAGTGTCGAGCGTTCACGTAAGGTAAGTGTCCCAGTGCCTCCCTTTCCCCTTCCTTCCCTCTCTCCCTTCCTCTGTTACGACCCCTACCACCTCCCTCCCTCCCTCCCTACCCAACCTCCCTTACAACCACTACCACCTCCCTCCCTCCCTACCCACCCCCTTACGACTCCCAGCACCTCCCTCCCTCTGTTATTATTACCAGCACCTCTCTATCTATCACGATCAGACAAATAAACAAACACATAGTCTATTCCCTTTATATACAGTATATACAGAAAATACACACACATGTATTTCGGTCAATCTACTGAGTCAATGATCACATGTATAGTTTAATAGGGGTAAGTGATGAACGACAATAGTGCCATGCAGGTGAAAGGTGAACTATTACCAAGTGTTGTGACTGAGACGTAATTGTGTCCCTCAGGTGATCGTGGTGCTGTCGCCGTCCTTCGTGGAGAGCAGTTGGTGTATGTTTGAGCTACAGATGGCCACCAACAAGATACTGGACGAGAAGAAGAGTAAGTTAATCCTGCTGCTGCTAGAGGTCATCCCGTCGGGGAATCAACCTAAGAAACTCCGGCTGTTGCTCAAGACCCGGACCTACCTGGCCTGGGTGACGGACGCCGAGGGGCAGAAGTTGTTTTGGTCAAGGTTACTGAAAGCCATAACCAAACCTCTGACCACTGAGCCACCCAACTCCACGTCCTACATGTAGCATCGAGCCTTTCCCGCTGGGCCAGGTCTCACCCAGCGCTCACTTTATGGAGATTACCTCAAGATAAACACTGCCGATACCTCTTGAGCATTATAGAATATTAGTTTGGGTACCACGATACCCACAAGTGACTGAAAATGGGGGAATGTGAGACCGCGTAAGTACAAAGAATGTGAGATAATAAGATAATAAGATAATAAGGGACTTCTAGTACATTCCATGGCATAAGGAAGTGATCATACCCGTCTCGACCAATCACATCATGGGGGGGGGGGGGGGGGTGGAGGGACGTGTAACCTGCCAATTAGAGACACAAAGGCTAATGGGCGACCTGGTGTCTCTTCCCTGGCACCACTGCTCACCACTCCCCTCCTCTCATCAAGACCTATACCACTCCACCCATGTACTCTGGGCTCTCATAGTTAGTGTTATGATCATGTACAATACAGTGTGGTGTTTATACCCGTACAGTAAGGTCAATGTAGTGGTGTCCTTAAAATAAAGACCCACTTATATATAGGAATGTGCCATTTAAGTTTAAAAGAGACTTAATTGTACTACAGTAGATGGGGGGGGGGGGGTTGGTTTATAGGATCATATGAAGATTAAACACCCTAATGCTAACCTAACCTAACCTACACACACACACATACATACACACACATACACATACATACATACATACAGACACACACCTGTAGGATCAAGCTTTCGTCCCTCCACTTAACACACACACACACACACACACACACACACACCTGTAGGATCAAGCTTTCGTCCCTCCACTTACACACACACACACACACACACACACACACACACACACACACACAGCTGTAGGAGACATTGAAGTATATGAGATTATTATAGTACAATGGTAAGGCATAAAACCCTGGTGATATATTAATAAAAAAAGACTGAAGAAATTTAACCTGTAATTCCTGTGGGACAATGTGAAGCAGTGAAGACATTTGGTGGAAGAACTTTTACTTAGCGTTGGGCAGTGAGGTGAGTAGTAGAGGTGAGGGCAGTGAGGTGAGGACAGTGATGTGAGGAGTAGAGGTGAGGACAGTGATGTGAGGAGTAGAGGTGAGGACAGGGATGTGAGGAGTAGTGGTGAGGACAGTGAGGTGAGGACAGAACACCTCATTAGTGACGAGATATGACAGGTGGAAACACTTGGTGTGATCACTTTATACAGGGGATGTGCTGAACAGAGATCAGTAAGTACCGCTGTGTTGGACCACTGTGAAAGCAACTGCTGGTCGTCGGTGATAATAACGCTGGAATCATCACACAAACATATACCCCTGTGACTCGTGGTTCAGAAGGTGTTGAGGCGACACTCTATGTGACAAGTCTTCCTCTCCTGGACCACCACTGAACGAAATACTGTACATGTATATAGTGTTTGAAAATATAAAAAACAAAAACAAAATAAACTGTGGTGATATTATCGTCAATATTAAACTTTAACAAAATATTTTTCTCCTAAGTGGATCAACTAAGAGTCAAAACATATTAGAAAAAAATATATTATATCTTTTGTGACGAATTCCCAAAACATTATTGTATTTACTAAGTCACTGTATCTTTCACATATCCTTCTGTATATAGCTGTAACCTCCCAACGCACCTGCCTACCTAACCACAGAGTCAAGTGGCACTGATGGGGTCTGGCACTTATTCTGGCCTTCTCTGTAACCCACGAGGCCAAGTGGTAGCCAAAACACAAGATCCTATAAACCCTGATGCGCTCTCAAACCCTTAAAACTGAAGCTATGAAATATTTGACGTATGTTTGAAGGGTTGATAGCGTTAGGGCAACAGATCATGGGGGCCTTGTACTGTCATTTATCTCTCCAACACGGTGCTCCTTGGTGCTGGAGAAGGGTTAAGTTATACCTTGGCTTCGTCTATGCTGGTGTGTTGCTCCGGGTACTGGACACACATACACATAGGCCAACATGCTCTCTCTTGTTGTTTTAGGAGTAATACCTGAGAATACTGGTTATGATTATTATTATTATTATTATGTTATTATTATTATTATTATTATTATTATTATTATTATTATATTTATTATTATTATTGTTATTTATTATTTTTATTTATTATTATTATTTTTTTTTCATTATCGTTATTATTATTATTATTATTATTATTATCATTACTAATATATAAATATATATTTAATTACATATAAGTGGGCAAAGCAGTGTGTTTTATTTTCCCTACAAAACACTTGGCAAGTTTTAATATTCACCTGTAGAAAAAAATCATACCAAGTCTAGCATCTGTGAACAAATTACGGTAGCGGCAAACCGGGCACATTATCTTTAAATATTGAAGCAAATGAGGCGTCTGCAAAAACAAGGAAAGACAACGTGTGCGTCATGAAGATTCTTTAAACGTGGCGGCGGCTGGCTGGTCAGAGAAGAACCTGAATAATGATTTAATAATGCTAAAGAAGTTTTAAAGAGGCGAATTTAGTGTTATATTTTAATTTATTATTGTTTCGAGATTTATTTAAAATTTAATTGAATATTCAACACCTAATATAATGCTCATTTGAGGACTAACTCGACCAGACGAAGCTCCCAGTGTACCGTGACCTTTAGTCGTTTGGTTGGTATACGTCACTCCATAACCAGACAACCAAATGATTCGTTTACTGCCGCTGCGTCCATCCACTATGGTGTTCGAGCACCTATGAACCACGACCGAATTCATCACTCACAGTTAACTCAGGAAGGACATGGCTAGTCACACCGTCAACATAGGACGTACAGTCACCTACAAAACTGCTAACTGCATAACTCTCCTGATTGGAGTACTGGTTAGTCCTGGTTATTGTTTCATTAGTAAATAGTTAGGTTTGCGTTTATTTTATAGCCGTAGTTCATATATGACTTTGGAAGATTGATATTTTATATTTTGAAGTTGACAACACTTGGTGAGGAGGAGCAACTTCACAATCTGTCTAAGAGGAAAACTATTTTTTTTACCTCTTGTAAAATATATAAATATGGTGGAGGAATTTAAAATTTCTAACTTATTTTTTGTGATTTTTTCGTCCTGAACTATGACTTATTTACCTCAGCTCTGAGAGACCAACGTTTCCTTTCCATAAATACAAAAAACCGGTCACAACCTATAGTAATAATATAATAATAACATTGAAATAAAATAATGATAATATTAATGTTAATTTACCAACAAACATCAAGAATATACGGTAATTTTCTTCTTATTAGTTCGGTACATGCTACTTAAATAACGCCTAGTACATTTCTCCCGTAGCGACAACTATTTATGGTAAAGATAACCTAACCTAACCTAACCTAACCTTGGATGGGTGTATATTATTCTTGCTTAGGTTAGGTTACGTTAAGGTGTTATTTAGTAGGGGGAGGGACTATATCGACCAAGTGGCCAGAATCATATTAAATTCTAGTCAATAAAAACATCGAAGAAATATAAGTAATAAAGTTGTAATTCCTCCGTCGTTTTTAATATATTCAAGATATAATAAAGACGTTTTCCTTTATAGATAATATTAATAAAATTACGAATCGGTGTGATAAATTATTACCTTCAGTTGTCCATGGTCGGTGACTTTCTGAACACAACGAGAGTAAAGAGAGGGAGATGATATATTGGTGGACGAAAATAAAGTCACAAGAATAAAGTTCGTGTGGACAGTGAGGGATGGTGGCAAGTGTGGTTAATGAGAGAGTGTGGTGAAATTGCTTCCTCCAGTTATGTTATGAACCTATATAACACTACAGTACATATAATACCATTCACCATTTGCATTGATTTAACATTACTATATCAATACTGTTTACTGAATATCATTTAATTTGCCGAGGTTGCAGTGGTCATCAGTGTCTATAATGATTGTTTGTCTATAAATGGTATTTAACGTGATCGAATGAGGTGGTTGGCAAGTTAATCGTCTCATTTGTTACTGATTATCTTACTAATTAAAGAGTTGTCTATTCCTGTGTAAAAATGTGTTGCGAGAATCTTATATTTGCCCAGACTGTTGTTACACATGAAGAATATTGACGAGTCTCCTATAAAATGAATTTCTTTTAAGTCATAGAAAACGTCTTTTTTTTTTTTTACGTGTTTAAGTATAACTATTTTACACGCAAGTGACCACACAACAGGAGGGAAATATAATACCAGCGGAATTTTATTTTATTTCCGACCAGATTGGGACGTATGGGTGACTTACAAATTTGAAGGAACATTTTTTCATATATTTGTATTGGAAGGAACGACGTATAATTCTTATTTATATATATATTTATTTATTTATTTTTGCAATGACTATATTTTTTGACGGTGGTGATATATATTTTGTTTAATGTGATAAGGTATTTATAGCTTGGTGAACAGCTGTTAGTGGTGTATAGCTGTTAGTGGTGTATAGCTGTTAGTGGTGTATAGCTGTTAGGGGTGTATAGCTGTTAGGGGTGTATAGCTGTTAGGGGTGTATAGCTGTTAGGGGTGTATAGCTGTTAGGGGTGTACAGCTGATAGTGGTGTACAGCTGTTAGTGGTGTACAGCTGTTAGTAGTGTATAGCTGTTAGTGGTGTATAGCTGTTAGTGGTGTACAGCTGTTAGTGGCGTATAGCTGTTAGTGGTGTACAGCTGTTAGTGGTGCACAACTGTTAGTGGTGTATAGCTGTTAGTGGTGTACAGCTGTTAGTGGTGTACAGCTGTTAGTGGTGTACAGCTGTTAGTGGTGTATAGCTGTTAGTGGTGTATAGCTGTTAGTGGTGTATAGCTGTTAGTGGTGTACAGCTGTTAGTGGTGTATAGCTGTTAGTGGTGTACAGCTGTTAGTGGTGTACAGCTGTTAGTGGTGTATAGCTGTTAGTGGTGTATAGCTGTTAGTGGTGTATAGCAGTTAGTGGTGTATAGCAGTTAGTGGTGTATAGCTGTTAGTGGTATATAGCTGTTAGTAGTGTACAACTGTTAGTGGTGTATAGCTGTTAGTGGTGTACAGCTGTTAGTGGTGTATAGCTGTTAGTGGTGTATAGCTGTTAGTGGTGTATAGTTGTTGGTGGTGTATAGCTGTTGGTGGTGTATAGCTGTTAGTGGTGTTTAGCTGTTAGTAGTGTACAACTGTTAGTGGTGTACAGCTGTTAGTAGTGTATAGCTGTTAGTGGTGTATAGCTGTTAGTGGTGTATAGCTGTTGGTGGTGTATAGCTGTTAGTGGTGTTTAGCTGTGAGTAGTGTATAGCTGTTAGTGGTGTATCGCTGTTAGTGGTGTATATCTGTTGGTGGTGTATAGCTATTAGTAGCGTACAGCTGTTAGTGGTGTATAGCTCTTAGTGGTGTATAGCTCTTAGTGGTGTATAGCTGTTAGTGGTATATAGCTGTTAGTAGTGTACAACTGTCAGGATGATGTACAAAGTGGGGGGGGGGCGAACAATGCTGTTTTAATGGGCAGTAAGACAGGGCCAGTTAGCATGATAACAGTAGAGTGGGAGTGAGGAGATGAGAGGAGAAGCGAGGAGAGGAGAGGAGAAGCGAGGAGAAGCGAGGAGAGGAGTGGAGAAGATAGGAGAAGAGGAGCGAGGAGAGGAGAGGAGAAAAGTGGAAAAACGAGAAGAGAGGAGAGGAGAAGCAATTACTTGGACAAATGGCTCGTGGCGCACCCCTCTGTAGCTGTCTTAGTGGGCCCTGGGGGAGGAAGATAGGGTGAGGGAGAGAGAGAAGAGGAGAGAGAAAGAGAGAGAAACAGAAATGGAAAAGAAGATAGATAGATAGAGAGATAGATAGATAGATAGATAGATAGATATGGAGAGGGAGTGAGGAGGGAAGATGAGGGGTAAGGGAAGGTCAGGGTTGAGGGTTGAGGAGGGGGGTGATGGAAGGTGAGGGGGCGAGGGAGGTTCCAGGTGAAGGGGTGTGGGAAGGTGTGGGGGTGAGGGAGGTTCCAGGTGTGGGGTGAGGGAGGTTCCAGGTGAAGGGGTGAGGGAGGTTCCAGGTGAAGGGGTGTGGGAAGGTGTGGGGTGAGGGAGGTCTCAGGTGAGGGAAGATAAGGGACTGAGGGGTGGGGGTGGGGGGTGAGAAGTGTTGGTTCTTACTCCCCTCATCAAAGAGATCGAGGCCTTGTACTGACAACTCGCGGCTCCACAATTAAGTGAGGAAGGGCGCGCGTCACTCTCATTGTTCACCTCAGACAACTTTCCTTCATGTCACCATTACTTCCTCCTACGTTATCAAAGGCTCACACTTGACACTGACACTGGACCTGATATTGGACCTGATACTGACACTGGACCTGACACTGGACCTGATACTGACACTGGACCTGATACTGACACTGACACACTGACACTGGACCTGACACAGATACACAGCCTAACTGGTGGTCTCCCTCTCGCCCACTTGTTTTCACGGATCACCTGAAGATTAGACACCCAAGTTTATTTTACCTGATAATTAAACACCCAAATAATTACCTAACTTAACCCAACCTAGCCTAACCTAACCTAACCTAGCCTAACCCAACCTAACGTAACCTAGCCTAACCTAACCCAACCTAACCTAACTTAACTATGACCTTACCTAACGAGATAGATTGGAGGGGTAGGAGGGGGGCGGGGGGTGTTAACTGGGCGTGAACTATCGAACCCTCAGAACATAAGTCGAGTGCTCTATTCACTCAGCCACCGCACTTATGAAACTCGTGGCAAATTCACTTAACCTGATTAAAGTTGATCTCAAGTCACCATTACTGATTGTTCCGAGCGACACAAGTTGGTGACACGTCTTAACTCATAGAAGGTCACGTGTCACCCCAGCCTAGAGGTCAAGGTCAAACCCCCACCACTACCCACACCACCCCACCATTACCCTACCCTATCCTACCCTACCCAACCCTATCCTACCCTACCCAACCCGCATCACCCCACCCCAACCCACCCCACCCCACCCCAACCCCACCCCCACCCCACCCCACCCAACCCCACCCCCACCCCACCCCACCCACCCCCACCCCACCCCCACCCCACCCCACCCCACCCCCACCCCACCCCACCCCACCCCACCCCAACCCACCCCCTTCCAGATAGCATTACATCGACTTAATCTTGGAGCAAAAATAAGCCATAATCTTCAGCTGATCCATAGTTTCATTTTTACCTCTATACACATTTTTGGCTGTGGACGAAGCGTATACAACTGCATATTTGGGGGTGAAAAATATGAAGGATTTGAGAGTCTTGAGTCAACTTGGCCATCCTACCGAGGTCAGTGGACGTTGGGGGTGAGACTGTTGACACACACACACACAAGATGTACCGTGTGTATGTTTGTGGCTGCACACCGTATGAGTCTCGTCTGATGATGTGGCCACTGCAGTCTTTATTTACCCTGTATTTCTGGCTTCTTTCATTTCCATCTTTATAGCTTTTTTTTTATTTTTTTCACAGCTTTCCCCTACTCTTTCTACTTCTCTTTTTCTTTCTTTATCTTCTCTTTCCCTCTTCCTCTTCTTCTTTCTTCCCCTTTTTCATCCTCCTTCTCCCCTCTCCTCTCTTTTCCTCTTCCTCCTCTTCTCTTTCTCCTACTCCTCCTCCTCTCTCCCTCTTCCTTCTCTCCTCCCCTATGCTCTCCACACAGCCCGAGGGAAGGCAGGCAGGTAGACAGGAAGGCACAGGTGCAGGTGAGGTCAAGACAGTAATTACTATCCCGTAATACCTTGACCTAACACAGCCCTCCGTCGCCCGAGTCAATAACCTCCCCTTACCTTCCCTCCCACCGCTCCCTTCCCATCCCATCCCCTCGTCCCCCTTCCCATCCCTTCGTCTCCCCACCTCTCCCTTCCCACACAGGTACTAGAGGGTATTAGATGGTGATGTTGTGGTATTTAAGGTAATCTAATTGGTATTCAGGACAACTTTTCCTCCCTCCCAACCCTTTAAATTCGGGACGTTCGCTTGGTTAGCTTATTTTTAGGTTGTGTTAGGTTCATTTCACCTGAGGTTCATTTCACCTGAGGTTCATTTCACCTGAGGTTCATTTCACCTGAGGTTCATTTCACCTGAGGTTCATTTCACCTGAGGTTCATTTCACCTGAGGTTCATTTCACCTGAGGTTCATTTCACCTGAGGTTCATTTCACCTGAGGTTCATTTCACCTGAGGTTCATTTCACCTGAGGTTCATTTCACCTGAGGTTCATTTCACCTGAGGTTCATTTCACCTGAGGTTCATTTCACCTGAGGTTCATTTCACCTGAGGTTCATTTCACCTGAGGTTCATTTCACCTGAGGTTCATTTCACCTGAGGTTCATTTCACCTGAGGTTCATTTCAGATTCGGTAAACTTATGCTTGGTTAGGTTAACTTGGCCCTGGATAGATTAAGAAATGTTTGTTTTGTCTTGAGGTCAAACTGCTATTGATAAATACTGCACAGTGATGAAACTAGACTCCAAGCTTCAACTGTTAATGTATACCCGTGTTGTATAAAAGAGTTAGCCGTGTATTTAAGCTCGTTATGTTTGTGTTTGTATGTTTAATAATTTATATCAGTGTTGTATAAAAGCGCTAGTCTGGTATCTAAACTCCGTATAATGTTATAATTTTATCCGTGTTGCATAAAAGAGAAGTCCTCTATAATCTATATAAACCCGTTATAATCTATGTTTATATTTGTGTACTTAACACTAGATATTCCAATTTTTATTTTCAATTGTGAACCCAGTTCCAGCATGCAAAATAGTATAAAATTTGAACAAAATCCATGTTATGATCCAAGTGCCCAAAATAAAGGCTTTGAAGGAATGAAAAGCCTATTTTTAGTGGACTGGACCTCCCTAGTGTACGAGCCCTAGAGGACTCCCTCCAACACCCCTTCCAGAGGGATGAACCAGAATCCCAAGTCATCACGTTATAAAACTTAGGCTACACTAGCAATTTCCTTAAATTTGTTGCAGCAGTCACCCCTAGCCCACTGCCGTTTTCTATGATGTGCAGACGACGCGTCACGTCTGGAAGCGGGTCCCTGGACTGGACCTGTCACCCTGGTTCTGACTCATTTTTCACCCGCCTGTGGTAGCGTACAGACGTTACTTCCTCACTGTTACCACGTGTTCCAGGTAGTACTGGCAGTGTGGTACATGTATTCCCGCCTTTCTATGGGATACATTGTGTTGGGTTTACTCTACGTTAACCACAGTCGGGTTGTTTATCGATAGTTTTACTTTCCTCCTGGTCAGTTGAAGGTCGCCTACAACCTCTCTGCCCAATGTGTGTGTGTACTGCTCGTATACATGAAGGCGTCACCATCTAGAAGTCAGGAATCTCTTCATCTGGCCTGACTCTGGCCGCCCCCGTACATCGACAACAATTTATCTTTGATCTTTCCCCGGGTTATTGAGAGGGCGGATCCGGACCCTGCACCTGGCACGCACGATCTGGAAGGACGTGCGGCAACCCTCACCTTCCTCCGATCCAGGTCGCTCGACCTGACCAAAGAAGGGAGACAGTGAAAACTCAGACTCCTTCTGTAAGAGGTACGTAGACCAACTCGTAGAAGACACGCAATGCGTGACACTTGGGGTTCTTCCTTCATCGACGGAGCCTCAGTGACCCAGACCCCCACCACATGGCCCTCAGTGTGTGGCCGTCAAGCTCGGCAGCAGGTTTTGTTGTAACATAATAAACAACACGTGTACTGCCCCATCATACTTTTTTTTTGTACTGTAAGTCTGAGGTATAAACTGGCCAATGTCAAGGTATGTTCACTCACATCACCTGGCCATACTGGACACGACTGTAGTAGACGTGGCTTCCTGTTGCAGTCCTCTTCCACTCGGGAAGTAGCGCTCGTACACTAGGGAGGCAGTCCACTAAAATAAAGGCTTTGAAGGATTGAAAAGCCTATTTTTGGTGGCTGTGCCGAGCTAGTGTACGACAGTTCCGGCCCGACTTTGTCTCCCTCCAACTCTCTGCATCAGTCACCCAACGTGATATAAATGAGACAACCAGGAGCCGTTTGCAGACGTGTCGTGACGTCTGCTCATCATAGAAAACGGCAGTGGGTTAGGGGTGACTGTTGCAACAAATTTAAGGTTTAAGGAAATTGCTAGTGTAGCCTAAGTCTTATAACGTGATGACTTGGGATTTCCGTCCACCCCTATGGAAGGGGTGTTGGAGGGAGTCCTCTAGCGCTCGTACACTAGGGAGGTCCAGTCCACTATAATCAAGTTTATTAGGTCAGACGAATATTAGACGTGAAGCGATGTTTTTTGGAAAATGAAAACTAACGAGATTATATACTAAAGATAGTCTTAAGGAAATATATAAAGGTGATTGAAAACTTACCGGTACAGATTAATTTACTTTTTAAATATTCTAAATATGTTTAATTATTTAAAAGGTCATAAATTAGTTAATTATATTCGTATTATATAAAAGATAAGTCCACTATATAAAGCCGTCATAATCTGTTTATTCTCGTATGCTTCATGAATTATATCCGTGCTGAATAAAAGCACAAGTTCTGTATCTAAACTTGTCATATTCAAAGCTTCATGTTTGTTTACCTAATTAAAACGCTGGAGTGCTCAGATGAAATTAACCGAGGCAGTAAATATTGCAGCCTGACATTACCGAGTTCAGGAGGAATTTCTATGAACTCTTTTATGATGTGAGTTTCCATTTGGCTTCTACACAACACGGATATCACTCATAGAGGTAAGAGTTTCCATTTGGCTTCTACACAACACGGATATCACTCATAGAGATAAGTTGCTGTTGACATATGACGATGAATAAAGAAAGATAGTGTTTAGAAATGTGAATAATGTTCGGCGTTACTTGTAAACAAACACAGCCAATGGTTTTTTCTTTAACCCTTTGAGGACGATGGATTTAACCCTTTGAGGACGATGGATTTAACCCTTTGAGGACGATGTTTAACCCTTTGAGGACGATGGTTTAACCCTTTGAGGACGATGTTTAACCCTTTGAGGACGATGGATTTAACCCTTGAGCGATGGTTACCTTGAGACGATGTTTAACCCTTTGAGGACGATGGTTAACCTTTAGACGATGTTACCCTTTGAGGACGATGATTTACCCTTTGGGACGATGGATTTAACCCTTTGAGGACGATGGATTTAACCCTTTGAGGACGATGGATTTAACCTTGAGGACGATGTACCTTTGAGGACGATGGATTAACCCTTTGAGGACGATGGATTTAACCCTTTGAGGACGATGGTTTAACCCTTTGAGGACGATGGTTTAACCCTTTGAGGACGATGATTTAACCCTTTGAGGACGATGGATTTAACCCTTTGAGGACGATGGATTTAACCCTTTGAGGACGATGGATTTAACCCTTTGAGGACGATGGTTTAACCCTTTGAGGACGATGGTTATTCTAATCTACATACCAAATGGATACGTGACTAAGTAAATCTAATACGCTAATAATATACTAACATTCATACAGACAAAGTTAATATATGAAAGTTAATTTAGTATTTTATTCCCTCAAATGTTTAAAAAGGTCATATTTCTACGTTTCGGCTATTATTAAGCTTGAATATTTTTAAGCTTAAATGTATCGCTAGGCTATTAAGCTTAAATATATCACTAGGGTATTATTGAGATTAAATATACCACTAGGTTATTATTAATCTTGAATATATCACTAAGCTTAAATATATCGCTAGGTTAATATTAAGCTTATTATATCACTAAGCTTAAATATGCCACTAGGCTATTGTTAAGCTTAAATATACCACTAGGCTATTATTAAGCTGAAATATACCACTCGGCTATTATTAAGCTTAAATATACCACTAGGTTATTATTAAGCTTAAATATGCCACTAGGTTATTATTAAGCTGAAATATACCACTAGGCTATTATTAAGCTTAAATATACCACTAAGCTTGGGAGTATCATGATGTTATACTGAAATAATTCGTATCTTTGACGAATCTCAAAGCTGCGGGTGCATGTGGATGTCAGGTGGATACTGCTGGGTAATAAAGGCCCCATGTGGATATTATTGAGGATACTGGATGTCAGAGGGACTTTAATTGTGGATTGTTAGTGGAAATTTGTGGATATTAGGTGGTATAGGTGGATTTGGATGGGTATTAGTGTGGATATTAATTGATTTTATTGGACACCTGTACCTGTGTGTCTAATTAAGGAGTTACCTGTGTGGTGTACCTTGTATCTAATTAGGAAGTTACCTGTGTGTATAATTAAGGAGTAACCTGTGTGATATACCTGTGTAACTAATTAAGGAGTTACCTGTATGGTGCACCTGTATCTAATTAGGAAGTTACCTAACCAATTACTCCTTATAAAATAATAGATAATTACTATGACTTTAATAACAACAGCTAACCTAACCTAACCTAACCCGACCTAACCTAACCCAACCCAACCTAACCTAACCCAACCCAACCTAACCTAACCCAACCAGTTCCTCGGGAGAATATGACAGCTGTGTGTCTTGGGTAACGCCTCTCACTGTCTTAAACGGAACGAAGAAAGAATATTAAAAGTGTTGTTAACCCCGAGGCTCTGTGTGTGGTGGTGGTGGTGGGGGGGGGTGCATGTGGGGGAAGGTGGGGGTAGGTGTGGGGTAAGGGGGTATAGGTGTGTGGGGGTGGGGGGGTTAAATGTTCCTCTCCGTCACGTTCTGTAAGCGACCTCTGTTGTGTTCAGTGGTGTAATGTTTTCACGAGAGAAAGAGATGGATGGATATAATTTAAAACGCCCCCTCCACACCCTCTATCTCTCCTTGATGTTAGTTAAAGGACCTCCCCTCCGCTCCCTGTGGACGTGTAACCGCCCCTTGTGTGTGTGTGAGGGCAGGTGGGAGGGAGGAGAGGGCAGTGAGAGGGCATTGAGAGGGAGGAGAGGGCAGTGAGAGGGAGGAGAAGACAGGGAGAGGGAGGAGAAGACAGGGAGAGGGAGTAATCTTAGTCATCACCCTAACTTACCACGTTTATTCTGATACAAAGTGAATCCTTAATTTACACAAGTAATTGAAATGGAGATTATTCATTTAGCAGTACTTCTGGTTACCCTGTGTGTGTGTCTGTGTGTGTCTGTGTGTGTGTGTGTGTGTGTGTGTGAGTGACGGGGGTGTACATGCTAGCTTGATCATAATGCTGAACGCCATCCAACCATGAAACTATGTCATTAAACTTGCTCTCTTCCTCATCTCTCTCTTCTCTCTCTACCTCTCCCTCTCTCTCAAACCTCTATCTCTCTCTCTCTCTCCTCATCTCTTCTTCCTTCCTAAAATAAACACAATAAACCTCTATAAATATCCAGAAAACTTTAGATAACACGAAACGATTAAAAACAACAAAGAAGACGAGTGAAAACAAAACACAAACACACGGACCAAAAAATAACATTGGAACATCTTGATACCTCGATCGTCTTCGCAAAGTCTTTAACCCATCTCTCTCACAACTTAGATGATCGCTTATATTCTGAGTCATGGCTCAAACTATTGGCTCATGTTTTTTTTTGTTTTTTTTGCTCCATAACACTCTCACAAGTTCTTCAGCGGGGAAAGATGTCGTCTAAATGCCTCCATTAATATGAGCGGATAGAAGAAGTATGGAGTTTACTGTGATTATAAGGTACCCCACTCAGGTTCCAATATTATTCCTCAGTGTAATTGAATGATGTAATTTCCTCAAGAACTAATTAAAACTGAGAGACTATATGTTACATTATTAATTTATGAGTTATTTAAATATTTATCCGTTGATGATATGAGTTATGAGAGCATCCAATAAGATTTCAGATACATAAAAAAATACTTAGAGAATCCATATAAACACTTATTGTTTTTAGTAATGTTATCGTGTTTAATAATCGCTAACTAATAATAACCTCTTATATGACTGAAGGTTTAAGGTGTAATAATTAATCATCTAACTTTATTAAATTATCTTTTGAAAAATATTTACTTAAGTCACATACAGTATTAGTAATTATATATATATTTTTAGATTAAATATCCTTCTGTTGATATTATACCTTATAGTGATATAATTGTAACTATTATATGTTTATTTAGTTGTTGAAGGTATAATAGAATCGGTATTAATAGGTGTTTATGAGAGAGGAAATATTATAAACAGATAACGCCACTATGGTAATACCGGGTGCCATAATAGAGATAGTTAAATACGGGTTGGTGTCACCGTAGAGTTATTTGATGTTTTAATAGTGATAATTTGGAGATGGTGTGTGTGTGTGTGTGTGTGTGTGTGTGTGTGTGTGTGTGACTAATATAAAATGTAGGGTTGACACTGACGGACCTTCCCATCTATTTCCCTCCCGCCTTCTCTCTTTCTCTCACTCCTCTCCTCACCCTCCTCTTCTCCCTCCCTCTTTCTTTCACTCCCCTCCCCCTCTTCTCATTCTCTTCCTCGTCCCTCCTCCCTCCTCCTCCCTCCCTCCTACATTAATGATAACCCTAAATGAGCTTTAGTGAAAACATTAAATAATTTGAGATGTTAAGTTAAATTTGTTAGTCTATGGTGATTAAGGTATATACACACACACACACACACACACACACACACACACACACACCAACGCACACACACACTAAGAAAACGAAGCCATTAACAAAAGGTCTGGTATAAGTTAATTCCATTAAGAATATCAAGGGTGCCACACTGCCACGGGTTGCCACACGGCACCTCTCTCCTCACACGTATAAATACCTGAGTGGGGCGGCCGGGGAACTCAGTGTTGGTCGGGAAGTTGGTGTGTGCGCGCTGCTGCCGGCGGTCCTCCCTCCCCTCTGAGGTCCATGTGAACACCCCAACCCACACACTCATGTGCCTCTCAGCTTCACGTCAACTTAAGTGATATCTGTAACTTGTTTCCTTCTCTTATTCTTCACTTTTCTTGAAGTTTGTTTTCATAATATAAATAAACATTAAAAAAAAACCACAATCAACTTGGTCTCCGTTTAGTGTGTGAGGCGTTTGGTCACGAAATTTAGATGGTAAGGATAAATAATTACAGGTATTGATTCCCCCCCCCCCCCCACACACACACACACCTGTCTCACCTCGCTTCTCTACAGGTAAGGCTATGTTCGCTACTGTCTGTGTCTGTCTGTATTTGTGTCTGTGTGTTTACATTATGCTGCACGTCTGTATCTCTAGTGGTGGTACATTACAGTCATATTGTCTGTTTGTTTAGTATTTTGTAGAAAACTTATGCTATTGGCGTCTACAGGTGTTTGCGATACATTGTTTGGATCTAGATTATTGCCAGGTGTGTGGATGTGTGTATGTGTATTTTTGTTTGCGTGTGTCTGTGTATGTATTTTTGCATATATATAGATATACCGGTATGTATATATGTATGTGTGTGTGTGTGTGTGTGTGTTATAATAATAATAATAATAATAATAATTAACGGTTTATTGAAAGAGCTTGGCAGCCAGAAGGCTGAAAATATACAGTTACATATTTGGGGAGTGGGTTACGAATTACAAATAATATACAAGTAACATAAGTGACACAAATAAGACATATAATAACTTAGATGTGTGTGTGGTGTGTGTGTGTGTGTGTGTGTGTGTGTGTGTGTGTGTGTGTGTGCGCGCCTCTCTCTTGTATCTTCGTGTACACATTGGCCTAAGTTTATGTACACAGCAAACAATTACTGGTTCTTCTCCTTGTTTGTGTTTGTCTGTCTCTCATTCTGTCTCTTTCTCTATGTTTCTGTCTGTTTGTCTCTGTCTGTCTGTCTGTATTACACGTCAAGGGTCTGGTAGTGTGGATCTAATTGTCACCAAGAGAATCATAGTCAAATATTAATACAAGTTATAATGGGTTTAATTAGAGGACATCTGGACGAGTGTTTGTCTGTCGCTGCCTCGTGTAATATTACCCGTGTCACCCTTCACTTATCACTGGAGGTAAGACTCGAGGTATTTCTTAACATGTCACCCTTCACTTATCACTGGAGGTAAGACTCGAGGTATTTCTTAACATGTCACCCTTCACTTATCACTGGAGGTAAGACTCGAGGTATTTCTCAACATGTCACCCTTCACTTATCACTGGAGGTAAGACTCGAGGTATTTCTTAACATGTCACCCTTCACTTATCACTGGAGGTAAGACTCGAGGTATTTCTTAACATGTCACCCTTCACTTATCACTGGAGGTAAGACTCGAGGTATTTCTCAACATGTCACCCTTCACTTATCACTGGAGGTAAGACTCGAGGTATTTCTTAACATGTCACCCTTCACTTATCACTGGAGGTAAGACTCGAGGTATTTCTCAACATGTCACCCTTCACTTATCACTGGAGGTAAGACTCGAGGTATTTCTCAACATGTCATCCTTCATTTATCACTGGAGGTAAGACTCGAGGTATTTCTTAACATGTCACCCTTCACTTATCACTGGAGGTAAGACTCGAGGTATTTCTCAACATGTCATCCTTCATTTATCACTGGAGGTAAGACTCGAGGTATTTCTCAACATGTCACCCTTCACTTATCACTGGAGGTAAGACTCGAGGTATTTCTCAACATGTCATCCTTCATTTATCACTGGAGGTATGACTCGAGGTATTTCTCAACATGTCATCCTTCACTTATCACTGGAGGTAAGACTCGAGGGATTTCTCAACATGTCACCCTTCACTTATCACTGGAGGTAAGACTCGAGGTATTTCTTAACATGTCACCCTTCACTTATCACTGGAGGTAAGACTCGAGGTATTTCTCAACATGTCATCCTTCATTTATCACTGGAGGTAAGACTCGAGGTATTTCTTAACATGTCACCCTTCACTTATCACTGGAGGTAAGACTCGAGGTATTTCTCAACATGTCATCCTTCATTTATCACTGGAGGTAAGACTCGAGGGATTTCTCAATATGTCATCCTTGACTTATCACTGGAGGTAAGACTCGAGGGATTTCTTTACAAGTCACCCTTCACTTATCACTGGAGGTAAGACTCGAGGTATTTCTCAACATGTCACCATTCATCTATCACTGGAGGTAAGACTCGAGGTATTTCTTAACATGTCACCCTTCACTTATCACTGGAGGTAAGACTCGAGGTATTTCTCAACATGTCACCCTTCACTTATAACTGGAGGTAAGACTCGAGGTATTTCTTAACATATCACCCTTCACTTATCACTGGAGGTAAGACTCGAGGGATTTCTCAACATGTCACCCTTCACTTATCACTGGAGGTAAGACTCGAGGTATTTCTCAACATGTCACCCTTCACTTATCACTGGAGGTAAGACTCGAGGTATTTCTCAACATGTCACCCTTCACTTATCACTGGAGGTAAGACTCGAGGTATTTCTCAACATGTCACCCTTCACTTATAACTGGAGGTAAGACTCGAGGATTTCTTAACATGTCACCCTTCACTTATCACTGGAGGTAAGACTCGAGGATTTCTTAACATGTCACCCTTCACTTATCACTGGAGGTAAAACTCTAGGCATTTCTTAACATGTCACCCTTCACTTATCACTGGAGGTAAGACTCGAGGTATTTCTCAACATGTCACCCTTCACTTATCACTGGAAGTAAAACTCTAGGCATTTCATAACATGTCACCCTTCACTTATCACTGGAGGTAAGACTCGAGGGATTTCTCAACTTGTCACCCTTCACTTATCACTGGAGGTAAGACTCGAGGTATTTCTCAACATGTCACCCCTCACTTATAACTGGATGTATAACTTGAGGTATTTCTTAACATGTCACCCTTCACTTATCACTGGAGGTAAAACTCGAGGTATTTCTCAACATGTCACCCTTCACTTATAACTGGATGTATAACTTGAGGTATTTCTTAACATGTCACCCTTCACTTATCACTGGAGGTAAAACTCGAGGTATTTCTCAACATGTCACCCTTCACCTTTCACTTGAGGTAAGACTCGAGGGATTTCTCAACATGTCATCCTTCACCTATCACTGGAGGTAAAACTCGAGGTATTTCTTAACATGTCACCCTTCACTTATCACTGGAAGTAAGACTCGAGGGATTTCTCAACATGTCACCCTTCACTTATAACTGGAGGTATAACTTGAGATGTTTTCCAGCTTCTGTCAGTATGATTAGAGAAATAGGTAAAGTTTTGGTCAACAATTGGAAAAGAAGACGAATGCGGCTCTGAGAAATTCCAGTGTGTGTGTGTGTGTGTGTGTGTGTGTGTGTGTGTGTGTGTGTGTGTGTGTGTGTGTGTGTGTGTGTGTCAAAGCTTCATTATGGTTGATGATGATGAAGAAGACAGTCAGTTTTTGTACCTTGTGTGGTGGTTGATCTGGCTGTGGTAGACTCGGCTGTGGTAGACTCGGCTGGGTTGTGGAGGCAGAGGAGGGAGCCAGCCGTCTATCGAAAGTCATTTGTTTTGTTTTTAATGAGGAAACAAACCCCAAGAGGCCGTGTTATTGGTACTAGACATCTCTCATCTGCCCAACACCTTCCTTGTAATGTTTCTGTGATGCTGAGGAATAATGAGAGGTGGGAGGGAGGGGGGGAGGGGTTATATTATCCCACTGAGGAACATTATGCTTGATATATAACAATGAGAACTCTTAACCTAACCTAACCTAACATATCCTATCCTAACCTAACCTAACCATGAGAACACAGAACCTAACCTAACCTATCCTAACCTAACCTATCTTACCATATCCTATTATATCCTATCCTAACCTAACCATGAGAACACAGAACCTAACCTAACCTAACCTATCCTAACCTAACCTAACCTATCTTACCATATCCTATCATATCCTATCCTAACCTAACCATGAGAACACAGAACCTAACCTAACCTAACCTACCCTAACTTTACCTAATCTAATCAACCTAACCTAACCATAACCAAACCATGAGAAAACGTAATTCAGGAATAGAGAAATAAATAAAACAACACGGAATTAATGATGAAGTCGCCGTCACATTACCAACGAACAGGTAGGTGGGGGGAGGGGGTCGAAGGGGTGGGGGGGTTCGAGGGGGAGGGGGTCGAGGGGGAGGGGGGTCGAGGGGGTGGGGGGGAGGGAGATCTATGCACTGTATTCACAAACTCCGTAATGGAGGTATAACCGCCCCCCACCCAGATCCCGTGCATAAATGTACACACTTGAATATTCTACCTTTACTGAGATGAAGTATGATAGTGAGGAGGTGAAGATCCAGAGGGTATATTGCAGGGAGAGAGAGAGAGAGGGGGGGGCGAGAGAGAGGGGGGAGAGAGAGAGGGGGGGGGAGTGAGAGAGAGGGAGCCAGCCAGCAGGCATATTGCAGGAAGGAAGAGAGAGAGAGGGGGGGCGAGAGAGAGAGGGGGAGAGAGAGAGAGGGGGGGAGAGAGAGAGGGGGGGGGGAGAGAGAGAGAGAGTCATTAGGAAGTCAGGTGGATGAAGGCCTTTTCAGATGTCGTGGTCATGTGGCGGGAGTAACGAAGGAGGAGACGGAGGGAATTTGTGATGGCTGGGCGGAGGGTGGATGGGAGGGGAGGGGGGAAGGGAGGCTAGGAGGGAAGATTTCTGGGAAGGAGGGAGAGGGAAGGAAGGGAGGAGGGTGGGAAGGAGGATGGGTGGTTTCTGGGAAGGAGTTCGGAAGGGATGGAGGAAAGGTAGAAGGGGAGGAGGGGATATAACGAGGTAGGAAGGGAGGAAATACGTGATAAAAGAAGGAAAGGGAGAAAGAGAGAGAGAGAGACATTAATGCCCCGGGGTGGATAGAGAGGTGTACACGGGTGATGAATGGACAGTCTCCTGAAGGCAGAGATGGTGCCGGAGAGGAGGACAAATGACCGATTGTGAAGACCTATTGCAGATGTTGATGACTGAGAGAGAGAGAGAGACTTCACCTTACTAATGAACTCAGTCTGTAAATTGTATGAAAATGTATGTACTTGTAAGGCAGTGTTACAAATATATCGTCTCTCTCTCTCTCTCTCTCTCTCTCTCTCTCTCTCTCTCTCTCTCTCTCTCTCTCTCTCTCTCACACACACAGAGAATGAGAAACATAAACCAAACAAAAGTAGATAGTTTTAAACTCAACACCTGACTCAAAATCCCAGTAAGTAATCCCACCTGTTGTGTTAACTTTAATTAAGGTGAGCCGCCTTTTTCTCATGCAGGTAATGAGTCATTATTGTTGTTGTTGTCATGGTTACTAGTTAATGATTTATCGTATAGTGGCACAAAACCTAACCTAACCTAACCAAACCTAATCTTCCCCCCTCCCCCTCTCCTTTCCCTCCTTCCTTCTTCCTTTCCTTCTTCCTTTTCCCTTTCCTTCTCTAACCGCTTCCCTCCCTGCCTTCTTCCCTCCTCTTCTTCCCTTCCTTTCTCCCCCCTCCCCCACTCCTTCCAACCCCTCAGTCTCTACCACATAAAGATAACCTCTAATTCTGTGCCAAGTCGAGAGAGATCTGTCGAGTATATTGGCCTGGTTTAGTTCAATTCCTTTATTTACACACACACACACACTCACACACACACTCACACACACACACGTTCTCGGGTTCACGGTTTGTGCTCTCGACTTTAGGTAAAAAATTTCACACAGATGATTGGCAATATTTTTTTTTCTTTTATTTAGTCAAGATCAAATAAAAGTCAAAAGACGAAATATTTCCATCGTGGGAAATGTTAAAAATACTGAAATTTGGATCTTGAGGGAATTTCTTTTTGTTGTTTATTGTTTTTTTTGTTAGGATAAGATGGAATTTATTTGTTTGTAAATGATAAGATACCACGAGAGGACTTCCCTTGGGGGCGTTTATAGACAGACAGACAGACCTCTTCCCCCCCTCCCCTCACACACACACACACACACACACATGTTGCTCCAGTCAACTTCCAGCTAAAAAAAATTCTCAGTCTTCAAGTTCACGAGAGGAAGATGGAAGCAGACATTCTTGTTAACACTGATGCTGGGTGGAGAGTTTATGCTAGTCTGTCCTTAACACCACCGTTTTCTATGGTTACTGTCTTGATACAGTCTTTAGTTTCCCGTTTTCTATGGTTACTGTCTTGATACAGTCTTTAGTTTCCCGTTTTCTATGGTTACTGTCTTGATACAGTCTTTAGTTTCCCGTTTTCTTTGGTTACTGTCTTAATGCAGTCTTTAGTTTCCCGTTTTCTTTGGTTACCATCTTGATGCAATTTCTTCTCAGTTTGGCTTTCTCTGTTGTTACTTCCACCAATCAGCGAGCGGCAGGAAGTATAATTTTGTTTTCATTGGCTAAAACTTCATTATCTTCCTCGGTTCAGGTGAGGTTGTGGGGTTGGCCATCTAACTGAGGTGTTCATTTTCTGTTGTTTATCGTAAGTGAATATAAAAACAAACAATCTCTCTCTCTCTCTCTCTCTCTCTCTCTCTCTCTCTCTCTCTCTCTCTCTCTCTCTCTCCTGACATCCAATTTTACCCTCAGTGAACATAACTCTACACGTCTTAACCAATTTCAAGTCCCAATTTAACAACAACCACAACACAAGAAGGGAAAAAAAAAAGATTACACAACCCCTATTTATGATTCATTCTCTATACCTAACCATATCAACAACCCCAATACCAACAGGAAATAGGAAAATTATAACACAATCCCTATTATTCCCTCTTTAGAATCTCGTCTGTATATCTTAGGTTCCAATTTCACTCTTCACTGACTTCGTTCACCTGTACTAGTTACCTGTGTAGGGGACTATGGTGGTTACACATAGCTTATTATTTATTTTGTCTTGTTCTTGTTCTTCTTGTTCTTATTGTTCTTCTTCTAGTTCTTCTTGTTTTCTTGTTCTTATTTTTCTAGTTCTTGTTCTTCTTGTTTTTGTTCTTGTTCTTCTTTTTATTCTTCTTATTGTTCTTTTTCTTGTCCTTCTTGTTTTTCTTGTTCTTGTTCTTCTTCTCCCCTTCCACCTTCCTCTTCTTCCTCCTTCTTCCCCCTTCTTCCCCCTTCCTCCACTTGCTGACTGTAATGAACACCAGGTACCCAGGTATACTGTAGGCCCGTCAAGGTACACGTTGTTATTTACTCTCTCTCTCTCTCTCTCTCTCTCTCTCTCTCTCTCTCTCTCTCTCTCTCTCTCTCTCTCTCTCTCCGGCCAATTTATAAGTCGGGGCAACTCCTTCTCTTCGCGTTTGTTTCTGTGTAACAAAATGTCGGGTGAGTTTTGTATTTTTTTTTTTTTTTTATTTGGAAAAAGTTATAACAAAGGATGGTGGTTTAAGCCTTTGAGGATGATGGTTTAACGTTTTGGGGATGATGGTTTAACCCTTTGAGGATGATGGTTTAACGTTTTGGGGATGATGGTTTAACCCTTTGAGGATGATGGTTTAACCCTTTGAGGACGATGTTTGGGGATGATGGTTTAACCCTTTGAGGATGGTGGTTTAACCCTTTGAGGATGGTGGTTTAACCCTTTGAGGATGGTGGTTTAACCCTTTGAGGATGATGGCTTAACCCTTTAAGGATGATGGTTTAACCCTTTGAGGATGATGGTTTAACCCTTTGAGGATGATGGTTTAACGTTTTGGGGATGATGGTTTAACCCTTTGAGGATGGTGGTTTAACCCTTTGAGGATGATGGTTCAACCCTTTAAGGATGATGGTTTAACCCTTTAAGGATGATGGTTCAACCCTTTGAGGATGATGGTTTAACCCTTTGAGGATGGTGGTTTAACCCTTTGAGGATGATGGTTCAACCCTTTAAGGATGATGGTTTAACCTTTTTAGGATGATGGTTTAACCCTTTGAGGATGATGGTTTAACCCTTTGAGGATGATGGTTCAACCCTTTGAGGTTTTATTTATAGTTTGATAACGTGGGATTTAAATGACCTCAGGCTGGCGAGTGAGTCAGCCAATCAGGTGCAACCATCGGGTGAGACAACCAATCAGGTGCGACCTTCGGGTGAGACGACCAATCAGGTGCGACCAAGCGTGTAGTGTTAGATAGTCTGAGGTCAATACATTAACCTCCCTCCCACCCGTGACCTGGCTCGCCCTCACACGATCCCTTCCCTTGTCTCACATGACCTTCTTCCCTCTCACATGGCTTCCTCCCTCTCACATGGCTCCCTCCCTCTCGCACGACCTCTTCCCTCTCTAACACGACCCTTTCTCCTTTCAAACAACCTTTCCTCCCTCCCAAACGACCTCTCCTCCCTCCCACACGACCTCTCCTCCCTCCCACACGACCTCTCCTCCCTCCCAAACGATCTACGACTTTGCCCACCCAGCTAAGGAAGACCCAGGAGGTTCCATATGGTCGTTAACACACACACACACACACACACAGTCACACACACACACACACAGTCACACACACACACACACACACACACGGGGTTGACAGGAAAGGTGTTGGCTGGAGGTGACAGTGATGGTGAGGAATAGTAACGGGACGGAAGTGTATGGTAGACAGAGAGCCTTGAGGGCATCTTTGTGGACAGGTGACGGGTAGGAGGAGGAGAAGAAGAAGAGGAGGAGGAGAGGGATAAGAAGAGGAGGAGGAGGAGAGGGGGATAAGAAGGAAGCGGAAAAAGCATTAGGGGGGAGAAGATGAAGAAGTGGAAGAGGAGGAAGAAAGAGAGAAGAGGAGGAGGAGGATAAGGAGAGGAGAGAAGGAATAAGAAGATGAGGAGGAGGAAGAGAAGAAGACAGGGGGAGAAGAGGGCAGGGGTAGTGGGAGAAAGATTAAGAGAAGGTGGAGGAGGGAGACCAGGTATAGAGACGAGGAAAAAGAAGAGAAAGAAAGAAAGAAAGAAAGAAGAAAGAAAGAAATAATTTACATGCTAAGGAGTTAGTTTTATAGTCGAGGTGTTCAGGTAAGTGTGTGTGTGTGCGCGTGTGTGTGTGCGCGTGTGTGTGTAGATTAGAGAGTAACAGAGGCTTGAGGGACATATTTCTTCACCTCTACTGATAATGACGATGATGATGATAATGATGATGAGAGAGGGAGATAGTGAAGGTACGGATGACAGAGGTAGAGAGAGAGAGAGAGAGACACCACTAATAGAGAGAGAGAGAGAGAGAGAAGAGAGAGAAGAGGTATGTCATTAGCGATAGAAGTTGTGATTTCAACTAGCCTCCCACATCCCGTCTCTCCCTTAGCTAATTTAACTTGGCTTCTCCTGTTCCCATCTGACTCTCACGATCACCCAAGTTGGCTGGGAACGGTGTCGCTTTACCTCGTGCTGTGGGGGCTGTTATGAGGTGCGGTGCGGGGTGGTGCAGGGGCAGTGGGGAGGTGTGGGGTGGTGCAGGGGCAGTGTGGAGGTGTAGGGTGGTGCAGGGGCAGTGGGGAGGTGTGGGGTGGTGCAGGGGCAGTGTGGAGGTGTAGGGTGGTGCAGGGGCAGTGGGGAGGTGTGGGGTGGTGCAGGGGCAGTGTGGAGGTGGGGTAAGGAGGCAATGTGAGGGGATGGTTTAGGTTAGGAGAGGAGATGAGGTGCGGGTTGGGGGGGAGGTGAGGTGAGGTCGTAGGTGAGGGCGAGTATAGGTTGTGGGGGGTTGAGATGTGGTACAGTGAGGTGAGGTAAGGTGCAGTGAGGTGAGGTGAGGTGCAGTGAGGTGAGGTGTAGTACTGAGCGGTGTGATGGTACAGGGAAGGAAGAGGAAGGGAGGGGAGGGGGTAAAGGAAGGGAGGGGAGGGGGTAAAGGAAGGGAGGAGAGGGGGTAAAGGAAGGGAGGAGAGGGGGTAAAGGAAGGGAGGAGAGGGGGTAAAGGAAGGGAGGAGAGGGGGTAAAGGAAGGGAGGGGAGGGGGTAGAGGAAGGGAGGAGAGGGGGTAAAGGAAGGGAGGGGAGGGGGTAAAGGAAGGGAGGGGGGTGGGCGGAGGGGGTCCAGCTTACTCAGACACCTCTCCCACCCTCCCCCATCACCCACCCACGAGAGAAAGAAGAATGAAAGTAGAGAAAGGTCAATATTTACTCGGGGATTCATTCTAAACTTCGTCACGATAATTGAGGTCACTTAGGACTTTTTTGTTTTCTTTCTTTCTAACTTTTCTTTTATTTTCTTTTTTCTTTCGGTTAAGTTGAGTTTCATGTGTAAGTTTGTTGTTTATATCTCTCTCTCTCTCTCTCTCTCTCTCTCTCTCTCTCTCTCTCTCTCTCTCTCTCTCTCTCTCTCTCTATTTCTCTATCTGTTTCTTCTTAACCTAACCTAACCTAACCTAAGCTAACCTAATCTTAATCTAACCTAACCTAACCTAAGCCAAACCTAACATAACCTAACCTAAACCTAACCTAACCTAAGCTAACCTCGCCCAATCTTAATCTAACCTAACCTAAACCTAACCTAACCTAACCTAACCTAAACCTAACCTAAACCTAACCTAACCTAACCTAACCTAAGCTAACCTCGCCCAATCTTAATCTAACCTAACCTAAACCTAACCTAACCTAACCTAACCTAAACCTAACCTAACCTAACCTAACCTAAGCTAACCTCGCCCAATCTTAATCTAACCTAACCTAAACCTAACCTAACCTAAACCTAACCTAACCTAACCTAACCTAAGCTAACCTCGCCCAATCTTAATCTAACCTAACCTAACCTAACCTACTATACAAAAACACACACCAAAATAGTATTATATCGTCACCATCCAACTCGACTTGTATACATTAAAACTAGTTTATTTTTCTATCCATGTATGTAAATCTATCCACCACTCGCTTATGTAAATGACTTCAGGTGTAAATAGTCAGGTGTAAGTGCTGTGATTTCGTGTTGGTGTAATGGTAATATTTTTTGGTTATTGTTGTGATTTACGAATTTTAGTTAATTTTATTTTGTGTGTGTGTGTGTGTGTGTGTGTGTGTGTGTGTGTGTGTGTGTGTGTGTGTGATGAATGTTTTTTGTATTGCTGTGTTAGTGAAGAAGGTTGTTGTGTTTGTCTGTGTGTATGTGTGTTTGTTTCTCTCTCTCTCTCTCTCTCTCTCTCTCTCTCTCTCTCTCTCTCTCTCTCTCTCTCTCTCTCTACCCCCCCCCCCCTCCTAATGTTACCTGGAGGGTGTTGGGTTGGGTTTGTTTTGATTAGGGGAGAAAGAAAGAGAGAGAGAGAGAGAGAGAGTCAGTTCTCTTCAGTGTGCCTGTGAGAGAGATGTCTCCAGCAGATGACCTCATAATGTTCTCCTTGAGCCGCTGTTTGTGTCTCTTATGTGGTAATGTGTGCTATTATCTCTCTCTCTCTCTCTCTCTCTCTCTCTCTATGTATCTCTATGTATCTCTTTCTCTCTTTCATCTTGTCTTTCTCTCTTTTTCTCTATGTATCTTTCACCTCTCTCTCTCTCTCTCTCTCTCTCTCTCTCTCTCTCTCTATGTATCTCTTTCTCTCTTTCATCTTGTCTTTCTCTCTTTTTCTCTATGTATCTTTCACCTCTCTCTCTCTCTCTCTCTCTCTCTCTCTCTCTCTCTCTCTCTCTCTCTCTCCCCACCTCACAACACCATTATGAAACCGTCACAGTAATACACTAATTCCTTTCTTTCGTTCCCTTATACAAAAGCTTTCAGAAGAAGTTGAGTTGGTATGCTAATGAGGGTGACTGATAATGTTATGCAAAGGTAGTTGGTTATTCAGAAGGGCGGCGTGTTAATGCCTTCATAACTGAGGATTTATTCACCAAGGTACCGTTACCGCCCCTGGAGGTGTGTACCGTGGCTCCTGAAGGTGTACCTGTTGCTCCTGAAGGTGTACCGTTACCGCCCCTGGAGGTGTACCTGTTGCTCCTGAAGGTGTACCGTTACCGCCCCTGGAGGTGTACCTGTTGCTCCTGAAGGTGTACCGTGGCTCCTGAAGGTGTACCTGTTGCTCCTGAAGGTGTACCTGTTGCTCCTGAAGGTGTACCTGTTGCTCCTGAAGGTGTTACCGTTGCTCCTGAAGGTGTACCTGTAGCTCCTGAAGGTGTACCTGTAGCTCCTGAAGGTGTTACCGTTGCTCCTGAAGGTGTTACCGTTACTCCTGAAGGTGTACCCGTTACTCCTGAAGGTGTACCGTGGCTCCTGAAGGTGTACCTGTTGCTCCTGAAGGTGTACCGTGGCTCCTGAAGGTGTACCTGTTGCTCCTGAAGGTGTACCGTGGCTCCTGAAGGTGTACCGTTGCTCCTGAAGGTGTACCGTGGCTCCTGAAGGTGTTACCGTTACTCCTGAAGGTGTACCGTTGCTCCTGAAGGTGTTACCGTTGCTCCTGAAGGTGTTACCGTTGCTCCTGAAGGTGTACCGTGGCTCCTGAAGGTGTACCGTTCCTCCTGACGGTGTACCGTTGCTCCTGAAGGTGTACCGTTGCTCCTGAAGGTGTACCGTTGCTCCTGAAGGTGTACCGTTGCTCCTGAAGGTGTACCGTTGCTCCTGAAGGTGTACCGTTGCTCCTGAAGGTGTACCGTTGCTCCTGAAGGTGTTACCGTTGCTCCTGAAGGTGTACCGTTGCTCCTGAAGGGTGTTCCCGTTCCGTCTCCTGAAGGTGTACCGTTCCTCCTGACGGTGTACCGTTGCTCCTGAAGGTGTACCGTGGCTCCTGAAGGTGTACCGTTCCTCCTGACGGTGTACCGTGGCTCCTGAAGGTGTACCGTTCCTCCTGACGGTGTACCGTGGCTCCTGAAGGTGTTACCGTTGCTCCTGAAGGTGTTACCGTTGCTCCTGAAGGTGTTACCGTTGCTCCTGAAGGTGTTACCGTTGCTCCTGAAGGTGTACCGTGGCTCCTGAAGGTGTACCGTTCCTCCTGACGGTGTACCTGGGTTGTGTTTCCGAGGCTGTCTTGGTGTGGTTTGGTTTTATACTTCGCTTTTCTTCCTTCATTCTTCCTTCATACAGTCTCTTCCTTCTTCTTCTTCCTTCATACCGACCCTCCTTCCTCACCCCCCCTCACCCCCCTCCTCCCCAAGGTTCCACACATCTGTTCTCCCTCTTCCCCTTCTCCCCCTTGGGATTGTAGAAGTAGGTGGAAGGGGGAAAGCAAAGGGGGGGGGGGTGGTGGTGGGGGCTGGTGGGAGGAGAGGTTCTGGAGAGGATTGTGGTAGTGATGGTGGTTGAAGATGTTAGTTGTAGGGGTGGTGGTGGTGGTGATGATGGTGGTGGTGGTGGTGGTGGTGGTGGTGGTAGTGATGATGGTGGAGGTGGTGATGGTGGTGGTAGTGATGATGGTGGAGGTGGTGATGGTGGTGGTAGTGATGATGGTGGAGGTGGTGGAGGTGGTGGTGGTGTTGGTGGTGGTGGTGGTGATGATGGTGGTGGTAGTGGTGGTGGTGATGGTGGTGATGGTGGTGGTGGTGGTGGTGGTGATGGTGATGATGGTGATGGTGGTGGTGGTGGTGGAGGTGGTGGTGGTGGTGGTAGTGATGATGGTGTTGATGATGGTGATAGTAGTAGGAAAGAGACGTTGCTACTGTAGGGTCCTTCCCCCCCAAACGTGAACATTACCGACCGCCAAAGTTTATACAATTACATATTAACACATTATGGTAAGTTTTAATGTTGGTTGAAGAATAAGTTGAGGAATACTAGGTGTTATTATAGCTCTCCTGGGGGGCCTCTCTCCTGCCTTCTATAATGTGTATAATCATTAATATCAACAAACATTACCACAGCAGAAAGAAAGAAGATTTACCTACTGTATTTCACCTGGTCTGAGTATATTTGTCGTTTAAGGCCCTCTTGACTGTCGTACTAACTCATAAATGCTCTCTGAGTGGCCGGCAGGGTATGCTCTCTGAGTGGCCGGCAGGATATGCTCTCTGAGTGGCCGGCAGGGTATGCTCTCTGAGTGGCCGGCAGGGTATGCTCTCTGAGTGGCCGGCAGGGTATGCTCTCTGAGTGGGCCAATATAATAAGCTCTCTGAGTGGTCAATATAATAAGCTCTCTGAGTGGGCCAGTATAATAAGCTCTCTGAGTGGGCCAGTATAATAAGCTCTCTGAGTGGGCCAGTATGTAAACAAATAAATAGAAAATATCGTAAATAAACAAAAAAAAACGAAAACACTGAAATTATTAAGACTGAAAATACGAGTAAAAATGAGAAAAGAAAAATAGGATTTGTCGGAAATATGAGGCGGCGGTCCATTAGGTAATAAATGACAACCATTACGTGAAGTGTAGCGCGAGATATAGCGAGACATAGCGAGATATAGCGAGATATGGCGAGATATAGCGAGACATAAAAAGAAAGGCGAGATTTAAAGAGATATAGCTAGATATAACGAGATATAGCGAGATATTAAGATATATAGCGAGACATAGCGAGATATAGCGAGGTAATAGCGAGATATTCACAACACTGTAAGATATATAACTCGGCCCAGGAAGGATCAGAAGAGAAATGGCAAGACAAAATACTGGAGGAATAGTG
>CAUDMG010000949.1:1490000-1512500 GCA_958450375.1 Homarus gammarus
TCCTCTCGGTAACTCATCAAGAGTCAAAAAAGGAACAACATGGACTATTTTCCTCTCAGCCATCTTGCCATCTTATGTGACGTTTTCGTTTATATAACACTGGTATATTACAATCCGGTTTACATAATCGAGTTATTGGTACTTTTAATCTATTTATATAACCCTGAAATTTATCACGGCGTAACGTGAATAGTTTGTTTTTATTTTCGAATGGGATATTTTAGTTATTGGAGTTTATAGATCAAAAGGTTAATTAAATGAGTGGAGGTGAGGCGTGTTTTTGTGACCGGACACCAGAATTTAGCATGCATTGGCCTGTGTGGTGGCCTTTGTTATTGTTTGGAGGGGCGGAGCGGGGCGTGTGGAAGAATGCCTTTTCAATCAATTCACTAATATCACACACACGCACACACACACACACACACACGCACACACACACACACACACACACACACACACACACACTAAAAAAAATAACGTCACCTATTTTAACATTTACTGCATTTTAACCAACTCCTTCTACTGGCGTCTTGTACCATGGAGAAAATATTAAATTATCTGAAGAAGTGTAAGTCGTGAACTCACCTGGCGGGCGGCCTTAAGTGGAGGTGTCAACACAGGTAAAACACAGTACAGGTTAGTGTTGTCTTTTCTGGTGTAGAGAATTTTACCTTTTTTTTTTTATTATGTGTGTGTTTGTGGGGGAAAACACCACTGTGGGTTTATGTTTTTAATAGATAGATAGATAGATAGATAGATAGATAGATGGCTGGATAGATAGATAGATAGATGGTTGGGTAGATAGGTAGATAGATAGGCAGACAGAAGGACAGGTGGATAGATAGATAGATAGATCGATAGATAGATAGATTATAACTAGACAGATATTAACATCAATACAGACAGACAGACAAACTAACAGACACACAGAACAACAACTCCTCCCTCATCTTAAAGTGTATCTCACAGTAAAGTTAAGTTAGTAAAGAAACTCCTAATTCTTGAAAGAGAGAGAGAGAGAGAGAGAATGAGAGAGATAGAGAGAGAGAGAGAGAGAGAGAGAGAGAGAGAGAGAGAGAGAGAGAGAGGAACACTTTTGAGGTAATTAATACATACTTTCTCCGAGACTGTCCAATTAATTCCAAAGTTTAAATTAGGAAGTGTTCTCATTACAATAATGATGGGAGGTGGGGTGTTGAGGGGGAGAGAAGGGGGGATGAGGGGAGGGGAGGGGAGGGGAAGGGAAGGGGAAGTCTTACAGCTGTGGGCGAGGAGAGATGTGAGGTGAATTCTTTTTTTTTTATTTAGTTTTTTTTTTTTTTTTACTGATCGTAATTTGGGTCATGTATGGGAGAAGTTTGATGATGATGGTGATGGTGGTGGTACACACATACACACATACACAAAAATACACATACACAAAAATCACACACACACACACACACAGATATACATTTCGATAAACATATATATATCAAATCAGCTATATAGTTATGTTTTCCTTCAATAAAATCACAGGAACACGACCCGGAAACAACTTTACAAATCACCCGTCAACAATATCCGGGTTTTCAAGTTTCCTTCTGTGACATATTTCGTTTTACCTCCAACTCTCACCCTTTTTTTGGCAACACAGAGAATGTCGATGTATTTTTCTAAACGTCGACCTTCACATGTTGCTCTACGTCTCTCTTGCGTTACAACCAGCCAGAGTTACGATACGTTCTCATAGTTCCTGGTTATGATGGTGTTGTGGTGTGTTGTAGTGTTAAAGCAGCAATACAAATATGCGTCTCTCACCAACACAAACATGGGTCTATCACCAACACAAACATGCGTCTCTCACCAACACAAACCTGCGTCTCTCAGCAACACAAACATGCGTCTCTCACCAACTCAAACATGCGTCTCTCACCAACACAAACATGCGTCTCTCATCAACATAAACATGCATCTCTCACCAACAAACCTGCGTCTCACCAACACAAACATGCGTCTATCACCAACACAAACATGCGTCTCTCAGCAACAAAAACCTGCGTCTCTCAGCAACACAAACATGCGTCTCTCACCAACACAAACATGCGTCTCTCAGCAACACAAACATGCGTCTCTCACCAACACAAACCTGCGTCTCTCAGCAACACAAACATGCGTCTCTCACCAACATAAACATGCGTCTCTCACCAACACAAACCTGCGTCTCTCAGCAACACAAACATGCGTCTCTCACCAACACAAACATGCGTCTCTCACCAACACAAACATGCGTCTCTCACCAACACAAACTTGCGTCTCAGTAACACAAACATGCGTCTCTCACCGACATAAACCTGCGTCTCTCAGCAACACAAACCTGCGTCTCACCTACGTAAACCTCAGAGGTGAAGGTGATTACCGTGAGCCAGAGTGAGAACAGCAGTCAGACTCGTTCACTACAAAGGTGTGGTCACTCAGGTGTGGGACATGGTGTGGGTCATGGTGTGGGTGGTAGGAAGAAGGGATTATACAAGATGGGAAGAGGAAGATGCGGAAGAATAATCCCATAATAGAGACAGAAGGGAAAGAGACAGAGAGAGAATGATTAAGACTGAGGGAGAGAATAGATAGAGACAGAGAGGGAAGGATAGAGACAGAGAATGGATAGAACGAGGACAAATTGACAGTGATTAGACAGGTAGAAACTCTTGTGTACCTGAGGAGTGAAGTCGTCTTGTGTGTGTGTGTGTGTGTGTGGGTGTGGAACTAGCAAGAGTAAGTTATGGTTGGGAGTTTCAATGCAAAGGTTGGACCCATTGATGTGAGTTTAAAGAGAGAGAGAGAGAGAGAGAGAGAGAGAGAGAGAGAGAGAGATTGTGGGAGGAAGGAAAGAATGTGAAATGAAGGGGAGGAAGGAGGTAAGAGGAAGGAAGGAAGGAGGGAAGGAGGGAGGAGACTGTGGATAGTTGGCACAGCAGAGGAAAGGAAAGAAATAGGAAGGAATGCCAATCTACGTCACCTAACTTAATCTAACCTAAACCAAACGCGATCCTAACCTAACCAAACACGAACCTAATCCAAACTAACCTAACTACCAAACACTAACCAAACCCTAACCAAAATCTAACTAAATAAAATCACAACTCAATATTCAACCATCAGACTTTTCATTAATTTTTCACCGTTCAGATAACTATTTTTTTTTCTTTTTCTTTTGTTTTTTCTCTTTTTTTTTTCATCTCTCGTGGTCAATCTTTTCAGCATTTGAGTGGGCAGGTCGTTCCATGTACCGTGTCATGTGTTAACCCCTCTCCCCACCCCCACCCCCCTCCCCCTCCCCCTCCCCTCCCCTCCCTCTCCCTATCCCCAACAAACCCAAAAAAGTGGATATTTTTATTTATTTTTTTTTTACTCCTGGAAGGCAAAATAAACTGATCACTCACACTGGCTTGGCTCTGATCACTCACACTGGCTTGGCTCTGATCACTCACACTGGCTTGGCTCTGATCACTCACAATGGCTTGGCTCTGATCACTCACACTGGCTTGGCTCTGATCACTCACAATGGCTTGGCTCTGATCACTCACAATGGCTTGGCTCTGATCACTCACACTGGCTTGGCTCTGATCACTCACAATGGCTTGGCTCTGATCACTCACAATGGCTTGGCTCTGATCACTCACACTGGCTTGGCTCTGATCACTCACAATGGCTTGGCTCTGATCACTCACACTGGCTTGGCTCTGATCACTCACACTGGCTTGGCTCTGATCACTCACAATGGCTTGGCTCTGATCACTCACACTGGCTTGGCTCTGATCACTCACACTGGCTTGGCTCTGATCACTCACAATGGCTTGGCTCTGATCACTCACAATGGCTTGGTTCTGATCACTCACAATGGCTTGGCTCTGATCACTCACACTGGCTTGGCTCTGATCACTCACAATGGCTTGGCTCTGATCACTCACACTGGCTTGGCTCTGATCACTCACAATGGCTTGGCTCTGATCACTCACAATGGCTTGGCTCTGATCACTCACACTGGCTTGGCTCTGATCACTCACACTGGCTTGGCTCTGATCACTCACAATGGCTTGGCTCTGATCACTCACACTGGCTTGGCTCTGATCACTCACACTGGCTTGGCTCTGATCACTCACACTGGCTTGGCTCTGATCACTCACAATGGCTTGGCTCTGATCACTCACACTGGCTTGGCTCTGATCACTCACACTGGCTTGGTTTGTTTATGTTTTGATGTCGTCGCGCTGGTAAACAGAGACGGATTAACGCGGATTAGATAGACGAACGGTGGCTTATTTTCTTTACATTTACCCTAGATTGGTATAAACGATGACGCTGGACATATTTTAATGTTTAATAATTTATTTTAATAGTTTATATGAATATTAAGTACATGCGGACGTGATCATATGAAAGAACATTTGTATTCCATGGTGAATTTCGCTATTTCTAGTTCAACAGTTCATAGCCACACAGTTAACTACCTAACCACCTGGAAGAAATGAATGTTAACGATGCCGGAACGTTTACTCTCTCTCTCTCTCTCTCTCTCTCGGGTGTGAACGGCGTACAATTACCTGCAGGTACCGGGTGTGTTGTTCCTGCCAGTACCATGCCACACCGCACCTGCCAGTACCACACCACACCACCTGTACCACACCACACCACCTGTACCATACCACACCACACCTGCCAGTACCACACCACACCACCTGTACCATACCACACCACACCTACCAGTACCACACCACACCACACCACACACACTGCTTGGTATACTCTTATGCTCTAAATAATATAAGTGAATAAAAATTTACTATTAATTGTAAATAAAAGAGAAAAAGTCTTAAAAGGAATAATAATAATAATAGTAATAATAATAATGATAATAATAATAATAATAATAATAATAATTTCGAGGGTTAAATGTATTTAGAGTTTGACTAAATAATAATATACAATTGTTTTCTGGTCATAATTCATAACTTCTGCTGGAGTTTCATTATTATACAGTATTAAAAAAATAAACTATAAAATAAGACCAAATATTCGTACAGTCATCATGGTAGTGTAATTTATTTTTACTTAATCTAATCTAAATTACCAGCAGGACAGTGAGTCACGTCTCTATGTCCCGCTAACGAGTTCCACCACGGTAATGTCTGCCACACCTCTGCTGCCGTCTCCCGTTATATTATTCTCAAACTATAGACGAGATGTGAAATTTGTGTTGGGTTGAAGAAAAAAAATAGTAATATATTTTACTTTATATAAACAAGTTAGGAAAGACGATCTAATAGGCTTTATAAAGATATCAGATTCTTCTCTCGTGTACTGAGCCTAAGTAAGGGGGATCAAGGCACCAGTAATAGCATTCGAGTGTGAAGAAAAACATAAGACAGTTTTATCATATCAAATAAGTTAAGGAAGACACCAAGAAACCAACAACTGCATTTAAAGATAAGAAAAAGCCATAGTATATTAACCTGACCTCTGTACCTACGACTCAGAAAATAAAATAAATAAAATATGAAAACGAGAAAGGAATTCCAACATGGCTGCCGGCTGGAAAATACGGTCCACCTGTCATCAAGAGTTAAATACACGACGCTGTGGGGGGAGCAAATATGTTCCAAATGTAAACAGAATGTAAATAGGACATATAAAACACCGCGGACATATTGTGTTGGTCTATACTAGTGTCCTCACCTCGACAATTACACGACTTTGTATGAGCTAATTTATTGTCGACAACTCTTGTATACGGTACTTCCAGGTGTAAACAGATTGGTTGTAAACAATAACATGTGCTTTTTTTTTTTTGGTTTAAGCTGGAATTAATTATCATGTCTTTGGTGGTTTAACATAGAAGCTTCATTTATTGATTATCATGTCTTTGGTGGTTTAATATAGAAGCTTCATTTATTAATTATCATGTCTTTGGTGGTTTAATATAGAAGCTTCATTTATTAATTATCATGTCTTTGGTGGTTTAATATAGAAGCTTCATTTATTAATTATCATGTCTTTGGTGGTTTAATATAGAAGCTTCATTTATTAATTATCATGTCTTTGGTGGTTTAATATAGAAGCTTCATTTATTAATTATCATGTCTTTGGTGGTTTAACATAGAAGCGTCATTTATTAATTATCATGTCTTTGGTGGTTTAATATAGAAGCTTCATTTATTAATTATCATGTCTTTGGTGGTTTAATATAGAAGCTTCATTTATTAATTATCATGTCTTTGGTGGTTTAATATAGAAGCTTCATTTATTAATTATCATGTCTTTGGTGGTTTAACATAGAAGCTTCATTTATTAATTATCATGTCTTTGGTGGTTTAATATAGAAGCTTCATTTATTAATTATCATGTCTTTGGTGGTTTAATATAGAAGCTTCATTTATCGTTCATGTCTTTGGTGGTTTAATATAGAAGCTTCATTTATTAATTATCATGTCTTTGGTGGTTTAATATAGAAGCTTCATTTATCGTTCATGTCTTTGGTGGTTTAACATAGAAGCTTCATTTATCGTTCATGTCTTTGGTGGTTTAACATAGAAGCTTCATTTATCGTTCATGTCTTTGGTGGTTTAACATAGAAGCTTCATTTATCGTTCATGTCTTTGGTGGTTTAATATAGAAGCTTCATTTATCGTTCATGTCTTTGGTGGTTTAATATAGAAGCTTCATTTATCGTTCATGTCTTTGGTGGTTTAATATAGAAGCTTCATTTATCGTTCATGTGATTTTCGGTTTTAAAGCTTATTTTTTTTATCGGGTATTCTTTAATTGGATGATGTCAGTTTCAGGTTTAGTTAGAAGTTTATGTTAAATTGTTGAATGTTTTTTTTTTTTTTTTTATTAATGTAATTGTTGTTGTTTAAAGCTACGTACAGTATAGATAAGTTATTGTTACATTGTTGGGTAGTTTGGGTGACCATTAGGAAGATATCTGGATTTATATTCCTCCTCCTACTCCTCCTTCTCCTACTCCTCCTCCTACTCCTACTCCTTCTCCCCTCCCTCCTTCCTCCTCCTTCACCACCCAGTCACCTCCACCACTGTCCTTAGCTCCACCTCATAATTGGACGCCACATTCTGAAAGTCATATCCCGCACTGTATACTGTACCGTGTGTGGCTGGGTGAAATACAGTCTGTGTTGTGTTTTGTAATGTACTCCCCCGGGTATATCATGGATCTGTGGAAATTACAGCCAAAGAGAAAATTGGAACTGTATTTTGAAGTGGAAGTGTGTTACAGTGATATTGGCTGTATATTTAAAACTGGTAATGAAAGGTTGTCCCCCTTCTCTTTTCTCCCCTTCCCTTCCCTATCCCTTCCCCTACCTATCCCTTCCTCCCCCTTCCCTTACCCTTTCCTCCCCTTCTCTTCATCTCTGTTCCAATCCCTTCCTATCCTACTACATTACCCACATCCCCATCTCTCTCTCTCTCTCTCTCTCACCCTTTCCACCCTCTTTCCCTCCTATCATCCTCCCATCCCCTTCCTCCTCCCCCCACCCCCAACCCACTACCCTCCCCTCTCCGCCCAACACCCCGTAGGAGGCCACGACGCAGCAGCTGGTTGTAACATGTAAAGATAAGGTCGGGGAGGTAGGGAAGGACTGACTGAACACACGTGGACCTCTGCATCCTGAACTAAACTTACTTATTTTTGAGGCTTATTCTTGGGGCTGGTGGGTTGGTGGGCTGGTGGGCTGGCGTGACTAGTGTAAAGATATGGTACTAATCCCGTGTGTGTGTATATATATTATTTTTACCTCACCATCACCTACAACCACACCAACCACACCCACTACCACCATCCACCACTACCATCAACTACCACCACCACCACCAACAAAAACCCCACCTACTACCACCATCCACCACCACCTACTACCATCCACCACCACCTACTACCATCACCTACAACCACACCATTCCCACTCACTACCACCATCCACCACCACCGACAACCAATCCCAACCCACTACCACCATCTACAACCAACCCCACCTACTACCACCACCACCACCAACAAAAACCCCACCTACTACCACCATCCACCATCACCATTAACAACAACCCCATCCACTACCACCATCCACCACTACCATCAACTACCACCACCACCACCAACAAAAACCCCACCTACTACCACCATCCACCACCACCTACTACCATCCACCACCACCTACTACCATCACCTACAACCACACCATTCCCACTCACTACCACCATCCACCACCACCGACAACCAATCCCAACCCACTACCACCATCTACAACCAACCCCACCTACTACCACCATCCACCACCACCTACAACCAATCCCACCCACTACCACCATCCACCACCACCTACAACCAATCCCACCCACTACCACCATCCACCACCACCTACAACCAATCCCACCCACTACCACCATCCACCACCACCTACAACCAATCCCACCCACTACCACCATCCACCACCACCTACAACCAACCACACCTACTACCACCATCCACCACCACCTACAACCAATCCCACCCACTACCACCATCCACCACCACCTACAACCACCATCACCATTAACAACAACCCCATCCACTACCACTATCCACCACCACCTACCACCACCCACCATCACCACCCACCATCACCATCCACCACCATCCACCACCACCCACCATCACCATCACCACCTACCACCACCCACCATCACCACCCACCATCACCATCCACCACCACCACCACCACCAACAACAACAACAACAACAACAACTGGCACACAAAACACAACCCTAGTTAATATAATCCGTATATCAAATAACCTGAAATTAACATAATTTTTTAACAGGAATAATTTTGTTTGACTCAGCGAGGAATAAAATAATTTCCTGATGCAATTTTTACTCACAATTTTCAGTTTTTATTTTTTTCTGTTTTTTATTGTTTTATCTTTATTGTTTTTCTTTTGTTGGTTTTTATTGTTTGTTTGTGTTTGTTTGTGTGTTTGTTTGTGTTTGTTTTCTTGTATACAGGAGTTTTCTCTGTTCCGGCCTGAGCACTACAAAGACCTGACGCCTTTGTGTAAAAACCACGCCTTTCCGGGTATCATCACATTGTGGGGATTTGTGAGTGTTGCTTCCTGCGTGCTCTCTCTCTCTCTCTCTCTCTCTCTCTCTCTCTCTCTCTCTCTCTCTCTCTCTCTCTCGTACGATGATTTCTAACCCCTCAACTTCCTTAATTCATTGTACTCAAGGGATTAAGTCATCGTCCTCAAGGTGTTAAGTCATCTTATTCAAGGGTTTAAAGTCATCGTACTCAGAGGGTTAAATTATCATACTCGAGGGGCTTAAGTTATCGTACTCAGAGGGTTAAATTATCATACTCGAGGGGCTTAAGTTATCGTACTCAGAGGGTTAAATTATCATACTCGAGGGGCTTAAGTTATCGTACTCAGAGGGTTAAATTATCATACTCGAGGGGCTTAAGTTATCGTACTCAGAGGGTTAAATTATCATACTCGAGGGGCTTAAGTTATCGTACTCAGAGGGTTAAATTATCATACTCGAGGGGCTTAAGTTATCGTTTTATTTGAGTAATTATCGTTCACCTGGCAGCAGCAGCAGGAGAGAGAGAGAGCTGGGTTAAATAGAATAAATTCTTTCTCTAAATGAATAAAACTCAGGATTAATGTATTTATAAGGATGAATGAACACAATCTAAATAATATAAAACACTAATTAATTTTTTGGGGAGTTTATTTTCAGTTTTATAGTTACGTAATTCACTTTATAAGTATTCAATATAATGGGATATTTTTTTAGCCCCACTCCCTCTATAAAAAAAGAAAAAAAACGAAATTAGCGAAACAGCAAGAAATGAAAATGACTTTCCATTCAACTACAAATTTTACTGAACTTTGCCACTTTTAGTTCAAAAGCTATCAGGAAATTGTACATTTTGAAATTCAGTGGCAGTTATGTGTATATTTCTAAGTCTTAGTTTTAGATGCATTAAAAACTCTGGTATATTAAACACTATTCTCTAAGTCAATATATTAATACACTTTAGTATATAATTAAGTAATATTTCAAATATATTAAGTAAGAAACCATAGCATTTAAGTGTAGCTATAAAACGATACTTTGAAAGAACACGACTAAAAATTATCCCTCCAAAACTTCAAGCGAGTGCGGGGGTTATGTAAGTATGTGTACGTATATATGTGGGCGTCTGTCTGTGTGTGTATATAGCGTCTGTGTGTGTGTGTGTGTGTCAGATATTTTCTTTTGCTTTCCTTCTTTCAGCTTTGTGTGTTTACCCAAGGAGAATTAAGTTGACTGTGGTAATGTAGAGAGAGAGAGAGGGAGAGGGAAGAGAAGCATAACATCATTTTCGATTCCCTGGAAACTTATTTTAACCCCGCGGAGCTTTTTTTTGTTTTTATCGTTTATTATTATTATCGTTTTGATTTATTTCCTGTTTTTTTTTATTTAATTAATGTGTTTTATTTGTTTTTAGTTACAGTATTTTTTTTTTTATGTTAGGTTCTTCTGAGACTCGGTTTAAATATAATTGTTTAGTTTAATTATTTTATGTACATACGAGAGAGAGAGAGAGAGAGAGAGAGAGAGAGAGAGAGAGAGAGCAGAGAGAGTTAATACCTCTAAAATCTTTTACTTTTTCACTCACTCACTCACTCACTATCTCACTCACTATCTCACTCACTCACTCACCCACTGACGGAGAAGAATTTACCTCTCTGAAATATGACGTTTTTAGAGTAAATAGACCCAGAGTTTAGCTTCACCCAATCCCCAAACGCTGGCAGATTAGTCCTTGAGTGAGTGAGTGAGTGAGCGAGTGGGTGAGTGAGCGAGTGGGTGAGGGAGTGAGTGAGTGAGTGAGTGAGCGAGTGGGTGAGTGAGTGGGTGAGTGAGGGAGTGGGTGAGTGAGCGAGTGGGTGAGGGAGTGAGTGAGTGAGCGAGTGGGTGAGTGGGTGAGTGAGCGAGTGGGTGAGTGAGCGAGTGGGTGAGGGAGCGAGTGAGCGAGCGAGTGAGTGGGTGAGTGAGCGAGCGAGTGAGTGGGTGAGTGAGTGAGTGAATCTCTATCTAGTGATATGTGCAGGACGGATGGAGACAAATTACTGGGTTGTTTTTTATCCTAGTATTTTTTTTTTGGTCTACTGTTAATAGCTACTTTTTTTTTTTACTGCTATTTACGAGTACTACTATTTAAATATTTACAGCGATTTTTTTTTTAACTGATTATGATTAATTTTTTTTACTATTTATGGCTATTTTTTTTTAATTTGTGTATTTTTTTTATTATTTACAGCTATTTTTCACGTTTTTTTTTTTTTTTACTATTTTCAGCTATTTATTACTATTTATCTATACTATTTTACTATTTACAGCTCCTATTTTACTACTTTTCTTCAGCAGTACTCCCTTTAGACATGAATTCATTTAAAATAATATACATATACAGTTTGGTTATCTTCATACATCCATTCGTTTTTTCTAGACGGTTAATTTAAGAATATACATAAACAGATACATTTATATATATATACATATACATATATACAGTGGCTTCCTTCATCCATGGGTGTGAAGCATCTGTCAGGGTTAGGTGTGTGGGGGGGGGGTGAAGAGGGAGTGGAAAGGGGAGGATAGACGGAAGAGAGAGAAGGGGAAGGGGAGGAGGAAAGGGATGAGAGAGGGAGGGAGAAAGGTAATAGGTGGCAGGTAAGTAGAGGGGAGAAAGGGAGGGAGGGAATGAATGGAGATAAGGGGGAGGAAGTGAGAGAAAGGGAGGGAAGAGGGAAGGAAGGAAGGAAGGGGAGAGGAAAGGCATTGCTACAGTAATGTCTCTCCTGTCCGTCTAGTTAGTTAGTCCAGCCATCCAACAGCCTCAAGGTGAGACATTTCCGAGCGATAATTAAACTCCTGTTGAACGAAATATAACGAAAATAGATTCTCCATTGATCTCTATATACCATAACTAATTTATTGATTTATTTTTTTATTTATCGTTTGTAATTTTTTTTGTAAGGTTTCTAAACTATGGTAACTTATGTGCTGGGGGGGGGGTGTGGTGGGGTAGAGGTAAGAGAGGGGGAAGGAAAGGGTGGGGGGGGGGAGGGGCACGGAAGGGGGATGGGGGAGAGGGGAGAGGTTATGTTATGTTAAACCGTCTCGTGTTGTTATATCAAAAGGTCTGGGTTGTTGGTGAGGCCACTTAGTGAGTCTGTCGTTCCTACTTCGTGAAGCTGCTTGGGGGTGAGGAGCTTAGGAGGGGAGAGAAAGGGGTGTGGGAAGGGGGTGTGGGATGGGGGGGGTGAGGGGTGGGAAGGGGTGTGGGATGGGGAGGGTGAGGGGTGGGAAGGGGTGTGGGATGGGGGGGTGAGGGGTGGGAAGGGGTGTGGGATGGGGAGGGTGAGGGGTGGGAAGGGGTGTGGGATGGGGAGGGTGAGGGGTGGGAAGGGGTGTGGGATGGGGAGGGTGAGGGGTGGGAAGGGGTGTGGGATGGGGGGGTGAGGGTGGGAAGGGGTGTGGGATGGGGGGGTGAGGGGTGGGAAGGGGTGTGGGATGGGGAGGTGAGGGGTGGGAAGGGGTGTGGGATGGGGAGGGTGAGGGGTGGGAAGGGGTGTGGGATGGGGAGGGGTGTGGTGAAAAAAGAGGAGGAAGGGGGAATAGGAGGAAATGAATAAGAAGAATGAAGGGGAGGAGAGGAACAGGAAAGAGGAGATGTTTGTGTGGATGTAAATAAAGGTAAGCGGAGAGAGAGAGAGAGAGAGAGAGAGAGAGAGAGAGAGAGTCAGCACTTATCGTCGCCTTAATAAGCTGTAGCGGCACTAAGCTATTCTTCAAGGACATAATGCCAACACTCGTGATCAACTCAGGCGACATAAGTTTGACTCTTGCCACTCCTCCACCGCATTGTATCTCTGTCTCCACACACACACACACACACACACACACACACACACACACACACACACTTACACGCGCACACACACACACACACACCACAGACAGACAAAGAGAAAGAGCCACATAGTAAAATAAATATCAACACAACATACACGTATATTCCCAGCACTACAGCTATCAAAGGAGGCTCAGTTGATGACCTAAGAGAGAGAGAGAGAGAGAGAGAGAGAGAGAGAGAGAGAGAGAGAGACTCGTTTTATCCGCTGCAATTAACTTGACAACAATAAACTCACATACGGTGCTGTTAACTCGTTGAAACAAGCTTAGTTCGTGGTTAATTAGACCCGATAAGGCTTTGTTAACTCCCTGAGTGTTTAATTCTGGTTCAAGATTGTTGTTATTGTTGTTTGTTTACTTAATGGCGTCTTGAACTTCTCGTAACCCGGCGACCACTTTGAGGGATTTGATATATAAAAGTGACGTAGTTATATAATAAATTAATATATATATGTGGTTTAGTATCTGTGTAGTTATATATATATACAGTGTTATTACAATTACTAAATATATACAAAGACAAAAGAAGAGATATAATAATAGGATAACTGAAAATAGGATAAGTGAAAGGACTCTGGATATCCTTATACTTTTTTATATTAAATTAAACTGAAGGACAAATGGAAACTCTGCCCGGGGAAAGTGAAGGGAGTAAAGTCATGAGAGCCTCGAGAGTGAAGGATAATACAATGGTTATATTAAAGAAAGTAAAATAAGAAGACTATAATGTTGGTAGATGTAGAATATTAAAGATTAAGAATAAATATTGAAAGAGAAAAGTGGTTTATAGAGCATACTTGTTTATCTGAGTATGAAGAGAATGAAGATAATAGAGAGAAGGACAGAATAGAGAGAGAGAGAGAGGAGAGAGAGAGTGAGAGAGTTTATAGAGCATACTTGTTTACCTGAGTATGAGAAGAATGAAGAAAATAGAGAGAAGGATAGAATAGAGAGAGAGAGAGAGAGAGACAGATATATATAATAGAGAGAGAGAGAGAGAGAGAGAGAGAGAGAGAGAGAGATGGTTTATAAAGCATACAAAATTCGCCAAAATTTGAAAAGAATAAAGAGAATAGAGAGAGAGAGAGACAGACAATGAGAGAGAGAGAGAGGAAGAGGTTCTGGGAAGGCCTGAATAGAGGTATTGAAAGGTTTATTGTGAGGGATAGTGATTGGGAAGGTTTATATTCAAGAGTTGGGTAATAGGAAAATGGAGAGGACTGATAGGAATTACTCACTGCTGGGAGTAATTGGAGGTGGAGAAAAGACTGATAGAAATGTATGTGTAGAGAGGAGGAGATGGACGATGGTGGATAAATGGTTCACAAAGAAAAATGTTGATCTGTACACAAACGTTTGGGATCACAGTGTTGATGGAGGGTTGGTTGGATGTATGTGGCGACCTGTGGTGTAATGGTCAGCATGCTCGCCTTGTAAGCGAGTGGACTCGGGTTCGATCCCCAGACAGGGTGAAACTATGGGCAAGTTTCTTTGCCTCTGTCTACCCTGCAGTAATTGGGAACTGGATGTTAATCGATTTGCAGATCGTAATCCGGAGTAATGGTTAGCCAGTGTAGTTGGCGAGTTGTCAGGTCTTCTCGGACTATTCCTTGGCACTGGGTCATGCAGCTCGTTAACTTAGGGTGTGGTTGTTGTGTTGGCGACAGCCTCTACACCTTAAATATTATGTATGTGCGTCTCGCCTTACACTGCCCTCATCAAAATCTAAATAGAAATAATATCCACAAGAACACACCCATCTCTTCCCTCCTCTTACAAACAACAAACATAAATAAGATAACACAGCGAGCGACAAATCACAATTAAATTACCAAATGCATCCATAACTTACACCTGTGGGGGGGGGGGGGCGGGGAGGAGGTGGGGAGAGAGGGAGGGGGTGGGGGGCGAGGAGACAGATGGAGGGGGTGAGAAGAGAGAGGGAGGGGGTGGGGTAGTGAAGGGAGGCCCCATCCGATAGACACCCCGCTAACAGAAATCCAATACCTCGGCAATCTAGTGAAAATAACAACAGGAAGAATGGAAGATACGGGAGGAGGAGGAGGCCAGGTAACAAGAGGGTGTGTGTGGGTGGTGGGGGAGGGGAGAAAGGGAGGGATGGATGGATTAGGGGAGGCGTGCTGAGGGAGGAGGTGGGTGGTATTAAATGCTAAGTGGGAGTCGGTGGAGGTGGATGATGAGGTCTTTAGTGGGGTTCTGGGAGGTGGATGAGGTCTTTAGTGGGGTTCTGGGAGGTGGATGGGGTCTTTAGTGATGTTCTGGGAGGTGGATGAGGTCTTTAGTGATGTTCTGGGAGGTGGATGAGTTGTTGTGGTTGAATGTGGGTGCGCCAAGTCCGTAGACTTGCTAGTGATAGGTGTTTAGTGAAGCTCCGGAGGCGGATGAGTCCTTCGGTGATGCTCTGGGAGGCGGATGAATCCTTTAGTTATGCTCTGGGAGGCGGATGAGGTCTTTAGTGAAGTTCTGGGAGGCGGATGAGTCCTTTAGTGATGCTCTGGGAGGTGGATGAGGTCCTTAGTGATGCTCTGGATGGTTTTTCTCGCATTTAAGGAATATTGTAATAATAAAAACATCAAATTTAATACGGCAATAGTGTTAGATCCGTCATAAAGTATAAGTACTAAAACAAATGAGCATCAGTGTCCATATTGGTGTTAAATCCGTCGTCTTTTTTTTTTTTTGGCATGGTTAGAATTGTAAACATATTTATTTATTACGTTAGTAGTATTGGAATCTTTATTTTTGTAGCTGTTGTAAGGATTATGGTGTAAATGGTGTTAGATCTGGCATATTTATAGATATCGGATTAAATAGTGTTAGATCCTACGCGAATGTGATGAACTGTGTCAGATCCTGTTGTGTTATTGATACTTTAATAAACATTGAATTTATGATCGTAGGAGTGTCACATCTTACTGTAATCGATTATAATCCTTTTTTTAATAATAAGTATGACAATAAAACATTAAATCTATGACACGTAATAGGTTCGGATCCGCCGTTTTGCGAGTTATAAACATTTCAACACCTACTAAGAGGGTTTCCGTGTAGACCGTCAGGAGGCGTTTTTCTTCTGGGTGCAAGGTATTGTCGTCAAGGTTGAGGCGCTTATACACGTACAGGTATTGAGCGGACGTATATCCTCCCCTTGAATATTTTAATACAGATATGCTTTTATATGTGCTTCCCTGGAGAGCTTGGGGGAGAGGTGGAGATATGAAGAGGGAGGAGATAGTTATGGAGAGGTGGAGATATGAAGAGGGAGGAGATAGTTATGGAGAGGTGGAGATATGAAGAGAGAGGAGATAGTTATGGAGAGGTGGAGATATGAAGAGGGAGGAGATAGTTATGGAGAGGTGGAGATATGAAGAGGGAGGAGATAGTTATGGAGAGGAGGAGATATGAAGAGGGAGGAGATAGTTATGGAGAGGAGGAGATATGAAGAGGGAGGAGATAGTTATGGAGAGGAGGAGATATGAAGAGGGAGGAGATAGTTATGGAGAGGAGGAGATATGAAGAGGGAGGAGATAGTTATGGAGAGGAGGAGATATGAAGAGGGAGGAGATAGTTATGGAGAGGTGGAGATATGAAGAGGAAGAGAAATAAGGAGAGAGAGAGAGAGAGAGAGAGAGAGAGAGAGAGAGAGAGAGAGAAAGAGAGAGAGAGATATGGAGACAAAGAGAGATATATAGAGATATACACAGATAAAAGGATTTAAAGAGAGCCAAACAGGTATGTGGCGAGAGATAAACAGAGAGAAAAGAAGAGAGAGAGATAGAACCTTCATTTCTTTCAGTACCATAACAATATTTCCTTCACTTGTACAATATTTCCTTCAATACAATTACGCACTTCACTACCATAACATCTCAGACAATTAAAAATAAAATCCAATGACAAAACAACCAATAGAGCTGTTTTAAGCGAGAAAATCCCAATAAATGCCATTAAAAGCCTCCAAAAGACGCCAGTAAACACCCAAACTCACCCAAGGAAATACTAAAACACGCCAAAAAATGCCAAACTAACAGAAACACACCTCATAATAATAAAAATACGCCTAAACGCACCCAAACACAACCAAAACGCACCCAAACACACCAAAACACACCAGAAAAGGCCTAAACACACCCAAACACGCCAAAACAAGCCTAAACGCACCCAAACACGCCAAAACGCACCCAAACACACCAAAACACACCAGAAAAGGCCTAAACACACCCAAACACGCCAAAACAGGCCAAAACACACCTAATCACGCCAAAACTCTGCAATTACTTATTTCCGATTTCTCCGGCATAAAAGAAAAAGCATTGCTATGATTTGGTGAACTCTGGCGGATGTTTTTTTTTTTTTTTTTTTATTCCGCCAGAGGTAATGAAACCTCTTGTGTTTAATGATAAAAAGTGAAGAGCAATCAGTGAGGTATTATTAGATAGTCTCTCTCTCTCTCTCTCTCTCTCTCTCTCTCTCTCTCTCTCTCTGTCTCTCTCTCTCTCTCTCTCTCTCTCTCTCTCTCTCTCTCTCTCTCTCTCTCTCTATCCGTTTCTCTCTGTCTCTCACTTTTTCAACCTCACTCTCTCTCTCTCTCTCTCTCTCTCTCTCTCTCTCTCTCTCTCTCTCTCTCTCTCTCTCTCTCTCTCTCTCTCTCTGTCTCTCACTTTTTCAACCTCTCTCTCTCTCTCTCTCTCTCTCTCTCTCTATCCGTTTCTCTCTGTCTCTCACTTTTTCATCCGTCTCTCTCTCTGTCTCTCTCTCTCTCTCTCTCTCTCTCTCTCTCTCTCTCTCTCTCTCTCTCTCTCTCTCTCTCTCTCTCTCTCTCTCTCACTGCGTCGTCTAGCATATTAAAAATTTATAACCCTTTTTATCTCAGGGTTCAATTATAGTGTTGTGTCTCATCAACTGTACCGGTGATTAAGATGTTTTATTTTTGTTAATATATATAGAAAGAGAGATATTGTTTTTATTAATCTATGTTCACTATTGTTCACTATTGTTTGTGTTCAGGAGTTATTGTTCACTTATGGGGATTTTGTTTATTCGTCAGTGTTTACATCTGGAGAGAGAGAGAGAGAGAGAGAAAGAGAGAGAGAGAGAGATATAGATAGATACAGATAGATACAAACAAACAGACAGACAGACAGACAGACAGACAGACAGTGTGTACGTAAACCCATCGATTAACAGACACACAAAGACACTTCTTCACGGAGCATTATAAATAGCCTCTACTTCTCCTTCTTTCCCTCTCCCTCTCTCTCCCTCTCCTCCTGTTTCTTCTGTTCCTTTTCTCTTTTCCCTTTCTTTCCCCTCTCCTCTATTTACCTCCTCATCTCTCCCCTCCCTCCCCTCTTCCTATCTCCCCCTCCCTCCTCTTCTTCCCTCTTCTCCTTTTCTCCCCTGTTTCCCCTCTCTCCTCCTCATGTCTCCCCTCCCTCTCATCTCCCTCTCCCCTTCTCTTCCTCTCTCCCCTCCCATCTTCGTCGTTCTCCTCTCTCCTCTCTTACATCTTCACTCCCCCTTCCCCTCTTCTTCCCTCTCTCCCTCTCCCCCCTCTCTGAGCGTCCCAGTACCCACTAAGCTCTTATTGCTTATTCATAGACGTCTGCCACTTTACACCCCCTCCCTCTCTCCCTCTCCCCTTTCCTCCCTTCTCTCCCTCTCCCTCCCTCTTTCTCTCCCTTTTTCCCTCCCTCTCTTTCCCTCTCCCTTTAGCTTTTCCTGTCCTCTCCCCCCTCCCTCATATGCCTCTCCCTTTCCCTCCCTCTCCCCCTTTCCCTTTGTCCTCTCCCTGCCCCCCCTCCTTCCTTCCTCCCTCTCGTTCCCCTCTTTGTCCTCTCCCTGCCCCCCCTCCTTCCTCCCTCTCCTTCCCCTCTTTGTCCTCTCCCTGCCCCCCCTTCTTCCTCCCTCTCGTTCCCCTCTTTGTCCTCTCCCTGCCCCCCTCCTTCCTCCCTCTCGTTCCCCTCTTTGTCCTCTCCCTGCCCCCCCCTCCTTCCTCCCTCTCGTTCCCCTCTTTGTCCTCTCCCTGCCCCCCCCCTTCTTCCTCCCTCTCGTTCCCCTCTTTGTCCTCTCCCTGCCCCCCCCCTCCTTCCTTCCTCTCCTTCTTCCCCTCCCTATCCTCCCCCCCTCCTTCCTCCCTCTCGTTCCCCTCTTTGTCCTCTCCCTGCCCCCCCCCCTATTTCTTCCTCTCCCTCTCCTTCTATTTATCTATCATTTTGATCTTTATGAGGAAGATTCACTACAGGAAGATTCAATTATGAGAGATTCACTACAGGAAGATTCAATTATGAGGAAGATTCACTGCAGGAAGATTCAATTATGAGAAAGATTCACTACAGGAAGATTCAATTATGAGAAAGATTCACTACAGGAAGATTCAATTATGAGGAAGATTCACTACAGAACGATTCAATTATGAGAAAGATTCACTACAGGAAGATTCAATTATGAGAAAGATTCACTACAGGAAGATTCAATTATGAGAAAGATTCACTACAGGAAGATTCAATTATGAGGAAGATTCACTACAGAACGATTCAATTATGAGAAAGATTCACTACAGGAAGATTCACTACAGGAAGATTCACTACAGGAAGATTGAGGCCAGGAAACTCAGTAAGCCAGGCCATATGTCTCTCACAGGTCAGGTGAAGACTGTGTGTTAATATTCAGGGGTCGAGTGTGTTACCTGAGGGGGAGGGGGGGGGCCTCAGGTGACTGCTGGGTGGGAGTGACAGATAGATAGACAGATAGACAGACATGAAGATAGACAGACAAACAGACAGATTAAGAGAAACAGACATATAGACACTACAATATAAACACACACACACACACACAGGTATTGTCCTGGTGATGAACAATGGCAACTCTATCACCGTCCCTATTATCCATGACTGATCACCTCCATCTAGCCTCCGTGTCCTCCTTACCCACCCTACCCTCCCGTGTCCTCCTATGTAGTGGTGATGGTGTAGGAGACATATCCACCGTGTCCTCCTACCCCTCCCCCCCCCCCCCCCCAAGGAGTGGTGAGGGGTACCTGAGCTGTCATAGAAGATTGAGAGGCGAGGCAGACAGGTAGAGCCTAACACGTGCTGCTGCTCGTGTTTACCTTCCACTCTGCACACCTGTCGGGGAGGATGACTTCTCTCTGTCTGTCTATATGTCTGATTATCTGTGTGTGTGTGTGTGTGTGTGTGAATAATAATAATAATAATAATTAACGGTTTATTGAAAGAGCTTGGCAGCCAGAAGGCTGAAAATATACAGTTACATATTTGGGGAATGGGTTACGAATTACAAATAATATACAAGTAACATAAGTGACACAAATAAGACATATAATAACTAGATGGGGAAAAGCTCAAACTACAGTTCATTTCAACATAGTGACAGTGTAAGGAGCAGTGTTTACTGGGAGTGAATACACTGGTTTATTACAAGTTATTGATAACACAGGACAACAAATTTTTTATAATTCCCAGTTGCATGAGATTTCTTTACTGTTTCTTACCATTTTTGATCTGCTGATTTCATATTTGAAACCAGTTTTGTTCTGCATGCTCCAGTTTTCATGTAATTTGAGGTTTTACATTCTAGCCGTTTGCGGTCAAATTAATTAATTACACGATTATGGTATCAATAGGGAGATATAATTTTGTCTGTTTTTTCTTTCAGATTTGGTCATGGCTACAAAGAGAAATCAATGTGTGAACAAACCTGATGCCTTCTGTTATATTTGTGGATACTTCACGCTTATTCGTCAGAGGCGCAATATAACATCGTTTGTGAGGCGCGGCTATAAAGCGTACTTCGGACTTACTCTTGGCGACCAAGACAAAAAATGGGCTCCACATGCTGTGTGTCATAACTGCGAAGAAATGCTGCGTGACTGGACAAAAGGAAAACGTAAGGGCTTACCGTTCGGAATTCCCATGACCTGGCGAGAACCGAAGGACCACACAACTGACTGCTATTTTTGTCTGATCAATACGAAGGGTGTTGGCAAGAAAAACAGACATAAAATATCGTATCCTAGTATCCCTTCAGCAATTCGACCTACTTTGCACTCTGATGAGCTACCAGTTCCAGTTTTTAATGGGTTGTCTCCAGCTGAAGAGGAGGGAAGCGACAAAGACCAAGAGAGTGAACATGAAACTCAAGAAATACTTGCAGATTCCGACGATTCTTCTGATGGTACACCAGAGTCATCAACCCCTCAGAAGTTTAGTCAGCCAGAGCTGAATGACCTTGTGCGTGATTTGGGTCTCTCCAAAAATGCAGCAGAAGTTCTAGCTTCTAGGTTGCAAGAAAAGGCTCTACTGAACCAGACCACAAAAGTTTCAGACTTCAGAAAGCGGGAACAGGATTTTGTGCCATTCTTTACAGAGGAGAATAAGTTTGTTTACTGTCATAATATCCCGGGTCTTCTCCAGGAATTAGGGATTCCATTGTATAGTCCAAATGACTGGCGATTATTTCTAGATAGTTGTAAGCGTAGCCTGAAGTGTGTGCTACTACATAATGGTAATGTCTATGCAGCTGTTCCAGTGGGTCATTCTGTGTGCTTACGAGAGGAGTATAATGACATTAAAACTGTGATTCACCTGCTAAAATACCATGGGCACAACTGGACAATTTGTGTTGACCTCAAAATGGTGAACTTCCTTCTTGGCCAACAAAGAGGATTTACAAAGTATCCCTGCTTTCTTTGCATGTGGGACAGCCGAGCTAGAGACAGGCATTGGAACCTGAAGGAGTGGCCCTTACGTGAGACTCTGGAAGCTGGTAAGCCAAACATTGTCAATGATCCAATCGTCAGTCGAGAAAAGATCATATTTCCTCCTCTCCATATCAAGCTGGGCCTGATGAAACAGTTTGTCAGAGCATTAAATACTGATGGTGAATGCTTCCAACACATAGTCTCTGCTCACCCTGCTTTGTCATTTGAGAAGATAAAGGCAGGTGTGTTTGATGGACCACAAATTCGTGCACTTGTACGTGATCAAGACTTTGTCAGAAAGATGGACGACAAGGAAAGGGGTGCATGGCTTTCATTTGTGGCGGTAATGGAAAACTTTCTTGGTAATAAAAAGGCTGACAACTATGAAACCCTTGTAGCAACCATGTTGTCAGCCTTTCATGACCTTGGATGCAATATGAGTGTCAAACTCCATTTCCTATATAGTCATCTTGATAGATTCCCTGAGAACCTAGGGGCAGTAAGTGACGAGCAAGGCGAGCGGTTTCATCAGGATCTCAAGACCATGGAAGACCGCTACCAAGGGAGATGGGACAAACATATGATGGCAGACTACTGCTGGAGCATTAAACGAGAGTGCCCTGAGACATTTCACAAACGCAAGAGCTTCAAGCGCAAATTCCTACCTGGCTAAAATGTGATTGGGCTTTGTCTCCTCATAGTAACAAATTTCTTACCTAACAATGAGTTTTATACAAATTTCAACCTTTGTTTT
>CAUDMG010000952.1:0-32500 GCA_958450375.1 Homarus gammarus
CGGGCCTATTAGGACTAAGGGCCCACTAGAACAGGGGCCCATTAGAACTAGGGGCCCAAACACCCATCAAACACCTGGTCCATTTCTTTTAGTTAGGGATGAAAATTTCTGACCCGTTTTCTGTGATTCTCTCTCTCTCTCTCTCTCTCTCTCGCTCTCTCTCTCTCTCACTTTCTTCCTTCCCTCACTCCTCCCCACCTCCCCCCCCCCTCCCTCACTCTCTCTACCAAGTATAAAAACCTAATCTAACCCCAAATCCCAAAATTACGTCAAAAAATCCCAAAATTACGTCAAAAAAATCCCAAAATTACGTCAAAAAAATCCCAAAATTACGTCAAAAAAATCCCAAAATTACGTCAAAAAAATCCCAAACTTACGTCAAATAAATCCCAAAATTACGTCAAAAAAATCCCAAAATTACGTCAAAAATCCCAAAATTACGTCAAAAAACCCCAAAATTACGTCAAAAAATCCCAAAATTACGTTAAAAAAATCCCAAAATTACGTCAAATAAATCCCAAAATTACGTCAAAAAAATCCCAAAATTACGTCAAAAAATCCCAAAATTACGACAAAAAATCCCAAAATTACGTCAAAAAAATCCCAAAATTACGTCAAAAAATCCCAAAATTACGTCAAAAAAATCCCAAAATTACGTCAAAAAAATCCCAAAATTACGTCAAATAAATCCCAAAATTACGTCAAAAAATCCCAAAATTACGTCAAAAAATCCCAATATTACGTCAAAAAAATCCCAAAATTACGTCAAAAAATCCCAAAATTACGTCAAAAAATCCCAAAATTACGTCAAAAAAATCCCAAAATTACGTCAAAAATCCCAAAATTACGTCAAAAAAATCCCAATATTACGTCAAAAAATTCCAAAATTACGTCAAAAAAATCCCAATATTACGTCAAAAAATTCCAAAATTACGTCAAAAAATCCCAATATTACGTCAAAAAAATCCCAATATTACGTCAAAAAATTCCAAAATTACGTCAAAAAATCCCAATATTACGTCCAAAAATCCCAATATCCCAAGATTATATCCCAAGGTTACGCTCCCTGGTACAACATGGTCCAGTGAGCCAGTCGGTTGGTCCAGCATCTGGGTCGCTTACGTTCCAGGACTTGGCTACGTGTACTGAGGTCTGGAAGCTCTCTCTTTCTCTCTCTATCTCTCTCTCTTTCTCTATCTGTCTCTCTCTTTCTCTCTCTCTTTCTCTTTCTCTATCTGTCTCTCTCTTTCTCTCTCTGTCTCTGTCTCTCTCTCTCTCTCTCTGTCTCTCTCTCTCTATCATACTGTACCCAGCTATCGTCTATGCATGGCTACAACTTCTGTCTGTCTGTATGTCGGAGAAGCTGAACGATACATGGGTGTTATTGTAGCTATCTTACACTGCCCAGATATCGTCTCACTCTCACAGGTTCATTATATTTAACGTTTCCAACTATCGTAAAATATCCAGCTATCGTAAGTTATCAGGCTATCGTAAGTCATCAGGCTATCGTAAGTTATCCAGCTATCGTAAGTTATCAAGCTATCGTAAGTTATCAAGCTATCGTAAGTTATCAGGCTATCGTAAGTTATCAGGCTATCGTAAGTTATCCAGCTATCGTAAGTTATCAAGCTATCGTAAGTCATCAGGCTATCGTAAGTTATCAAGCTATCGTAAGTTATCAAGCTATCGTAAGTTATCAAGCTATCATAAGTCATCAGGCTATCGTAAGTTATCAAGCTATCGTAAGTTATCAGGCTATCGTAAGTTATCAGGCTATCGTAAGTTATCAGGCTATCGTAAGTTATCAGGCTATCGTAAGTTATCAGGCTATCGTAAGTCATCAAGTTATCGTAAGGTCCCGACTATCGCGAAACATCCAGCTATCGTTCCAAAATTTACTATAAAATAATGGTAGTTTCCTTGCAGCTATCGTAAGATCCTGAGCTATTGTAAAGTAACCAGCTATCGTCCCCAAACATTACGTAAGATATGGTAATCTTCTTACAGTTGTGTAGTGAAGAGAGAGAGAGAGAGAGAGAGAGAGAGAGAGAGAGAGAGAGAGAGAGAGACTGGTCTCGTACCTGGCAGGTGTTGCTCCCTCGTTCAGCTGTAGGAATCACTTACCTGTAATGAAAAAGTAACTAATTAGTACCTGTTATGTTCCCTAGTACCTGTTGTTCCCTAGTACCTGTTGTTCCCTAGTACCTGTTATGTTATCTAGTACCTGTTGTTCCCTAGTACCTGTTATGTTACCTAGTACCTGTTATGTTACCTAGTACCTGTTGTTCCCTAGTACCTGTTATGTTACCTAGTACCTGTTGTTATCTAGTACCTGTTATGTTATCTAGTACCTGTTATGTTATCTAGTACCTGTTGTTCCCTAGTACCTGTTATGTTATCTAGTACCTGTTGTGTTATCTAGTACCTGTTATGTTCCCTAGTACCTGTTATGTTACCTAGTACCTGTTATGTTATCTAGTACCTGTTGTTACCTAGTACCTGTTATGTTACCTAGTACCTGTTGTTCCCTAGTACCTGTTATGTTATCTAGTACCTGTTGTTCCCTAGTACCTGTTATGTTACCTAGTACCTGTTGTGTTATCTAGTACCTGTTGTTACCTAGTACCTGTTATGTTACCTAGTACCTGTTGTTCCCTAGTACCTGTTATGTTATCTAGTACCTGTTGTGTTATCTAGTACCTGTTGTGTTACCTAGTACCTGTTGTTCCCTAGTACCTGTTATGTTATCTAGTACCTGTTGTTACCTAGTACCTGTTATGTTACCTAGTACCTGTTATGTTCCCTAGTACCTGTTATGTTCCCTAGTACCTGTTATGTTACCTAGTACCTGTTATGTTACCTAGTACCTTCCATATTCGTTAATTATTATTTACCATTAGGTCAGGTCAGGTCAGGTCAGGTCAATCAGATGATATAATTACGGGTGTGTATGCATAATAATTAGGGATATGCATACAATTAGGAGTGTGTATACATAATACATATGTATACAGAATCATTATAATTATCATAAATTAATATAACTTACAAATGTATGAAAATTTATACATTTGAGAATTTACTAAAATTTACTAATATATAAAAAAGGTTTATTTTAAATTCTGTTTTTATTTAGTATTTAATTATGCCATTTATCACAATTTAAGACAATCTTGAGTTTTTTCACAATTTAAGATATAATCTGGTGGCTTTTCTTTAATTAATGACAATAATTATGACATTTATGACACAATTATGATACTAAATAAATCATGCTCTTGTTATTACTAATTTACGATTTTTTACCCAATTTATGAGTTTTCCCAAATTTATGAGTTTTCCCAAATTTATGAGTTTTACCCAAATTTATGAGTTTTACCAAATTTATGAGTTTATTCCCAAATTTATGAGTTTTTCCAAATTTATGAGTTTTACCCAAATTTATGAGTTTATTCCCAAATTTATGAGTTTTGCCCAAATTTATGAGTTTTACCCAAATTTATGAGTTTTTCCAAATTTATGAGTTTATTCCCAAATTTATGAGTTTTTCCCCAATATATGAGTTTTACCAAATTTATGAGTTTTCCCAAATTTATGAGTTTTACCAAATTTATGAGTTTTACCCAAATTTATGAGTTTTACCCAAATTTATGAGTTTTTCCCCAATATATGAGTTTTACCAAATTTATGAGTTTTACCAAATTTATGAGTTTTACCCAAATTTATGAGTTTTACCCAAATTTATGAGTTTTACCCAAATTTATGAGTTTTTCCAAATTTATGAGTTTTACCCAAATTTATGAGTTTTCCCAAATTTATGAGTTTTACCCAAATTTATGAGTTTTACCCAAATTTATGAGTTTTGCCCAAATTTATGAGTTTTACCCAAATTTATGAGTTTTTCCAAATTTATGAGTTTTACCCAAATTTATGAGTTTTCCCAAATTTATGAGTTTTTCCAAATTTATGAGTTTTTCCCCAATATATGAGTTTTACCCAAATTTATGAGTTTATTCCCAAATTTATTACCAAAACTCACCTTATTTCTGTAGGTGAACCAGGTAGGTGGGAGGGACCCCTCATCCACCTGATATTGAGGTTCCCTGTGGGGTCCTGGGGAGGTTCTTGGAGGGTCCTTAGGGGTCCTTGGAGGGTCCCTGGGGGTCCTGGGGTGTGGAAAGTGAAAATTAAGTGTGGGAAGTGACAAGAGAGTGACAAGACAGTGACAATTAAGAGTGGAAAGTGACAAGAAAGTGACAATTAAGAGTGGAAAGTGACAAGAAAGTGACAATTAAGAGTGGAAAGTGACAAGAAAGTGACAATTAAGAGTGGAAAGTGACAAGAAAGTGACAATTATGAGTGGAAAGTGACAAGAAAGTGACAATTAAGTGTGGAAAGTGACAATTAAGTGTGGAAAGTGACAAGAAAGTGACAATTAAGTGTGGGAAGTGACAAGAAAGTGACAATTAAGAGTGAAAGTGACAAGAAAGTGACAATTAAGTGTGGAAAGTGACAAGAAAGTGACAATTAAGTGTGGAAAGTGACAAGAAAGTGACAATTATGAGTGGAAAGTGACAAGAAAGTGACAATTATGAGTGGAAAGTGACAAGAAAGTGACAATTAAGTGTGGAAAGTGACAAGAAATTGACAATTAAGTGTGGAAAGTGACAAGAAAGTGACAATTAAGAGTGGAAAGTGACAAGAAAGTGACAATTATGAGTGGAAAGTGACAAGAAAGTGACAATTAAGTGTGGAAAGTGACAAGAAAGTGACAGTTAAATATGGAAAGTGACAAGAGACAAGAAACTAGAGAAAGTGCCCCAAAATACTAAAAGTGCGGAAAGTGACAAGAAAGTGAGACAACACTAAATCATTTAAAATAAAACTAAACCAATTATGATAAACCAGTAGTAGTAGTAGTAGTAGTAGTAGTAGTAGTAGTAGTAGTAGTAGTAGAACGGTGGTACTAGTAGTAAAAGAACGGTGGTGGTAGTAGTAGTAGTAGTAGTAGTAGTAGTAGTAGTAGAACGGTGGTACTAGTAGTAGAAGAACGGTGGTGGTGGTAGTAGTAGTAGTAGTAGTAGTAGTAGTAGTAGTAGTAGTAGTAGTAGTAGTAGTATAGGAATCCTTCAGACCTCTACTTAGTAAACAACAAGGCTCTACGAGGTGATACCATCCTACAGTCGACGGAGGGAACAACACAGGGGGACCCCGTTGCAATGGCAATGTATGCAATTGGCCTATCAGTGCTCCAACAAGATATAAAATTTGAAACAACCGGGGTCAAACAAGTGGCATATGCTGATGACCTTACAGGAGCAGGAAAAGTGGAGGACATCAAAAAGTGGTGGGACCTGGTAACATCGCGAGGTCCACAAATAGGGTACCACCCAAACGCCAGCAAGTCCTTCCTCATCGTGAAGCCAGAACATTATGATCGGGCATTGGAGGTTTTCGGCGAAAGTGAGGTCAAAATAACTAAGGACGGCCAAAGACATCTAGGCGCAGTAATTGGCACTACGGACTTCAAGACCGAGTACGTAGAGGGAAAGGTGAATGAGTGCGTTAGTGAAATCCAAGCTCTATCTGAGATTGCTAACACAGAGCCACATGCGGCCTTTGCAGCATTCACCCATGGAGTCAAGCATCGCTGGAACTACCTGATGCGTACCATCCCTGAGATCGGACCCCTCCTCCACCCTCTGGAAGAAGCCATCAGTGTCAAGTTCATTCCCAAACTAGTGAAACACCCTGACTTAACCCTAGCAGAAAGAACACTTCTTGCACTTCCACCAAGACTGGGAGGGATGGGACTAACTAATCCAGAGGAGATTGCTGACACTGAACATCAAAATTCACTTAAGCTCACGGCAGCCCTCACTGACCACATAATAGCCCAGAATGCAACAGGGGAAGTGGACACCAGCGAAGTTAATAAGATCCGTAGGTCCATTACAACAGATCGGCAGCACTGCCAAAATGACATGTTGCAGCAACTATTGCTGCAGGTTCCAGAAAATTTGACAAAAAAAGTAGCTATAGCGCAGGAGGTGGGCGCCTCGAACTGGTTAACTACGTTACCGATAAGGGCAAATGGTTTCAGCCTTAACAAACAAGAATTTACAGATGCCATTGCTCTAAGGTACGGTTGGCCAGTAGATGGTTTGCCCTCCCAATGCGTGTGTGGCTCTTCCTATGACGGCGATCACGCCATGGTCTGCAAGAAGGGGGGCTTCATATGCATGAGGCATGACGAGGTAAGGGATCTCACAGCAAATATGTTGAAGGAAATCTGCCTGGACGTCATGGTAGAACCGACCCTCCTTCCATTGGATGGCGAGATCCTCCAACACAGGACTTCAAACACATCTAACGAAGCCCGTGTGGACGTCAGTGCTCGAGGATTCTGGACGCGGGGACAGCGAGCTTTCTTCGACATCAGGATTTTTGATCCCATGGCCGTTTGTCACCGTAACCTAGCTCTCGATGCTGCACATAGGAGGAACGAGAACGACAAGAGAAGGGCATATGGGGAGAGAATTAAAAACGTTGATCAAGGCAGCTTCACTCCTCTAGTGTTCACAACCTCTGGTGGGATGGGCCCAAGTGCAAGATGTTTCTACGCCAGACTCGCGGAGCTGATCTCCTAACAGAAGCAGCAGCCCAGAAGTTATGTCACAGCCTGGATGAGATGTCGACTGTCCTTCTCTCTCCTTCGGTCGGCTTTGCTCTGCCTCAGGGGAACGAGAGCTTCTGCCCCTACACCGACAACTGCTGCAGGTATTGACTATGAGGCTACAGTCACTGAAGGCCGCATAGATCTGCGGCTCAACTAATTTAACACAGATAGGATAGCTTATTATGTATTAGGGTATTTAATATTAAGGTAAATAAATGGTGGCGACGATGTGGCTATTGGGGGAGGCTGGAGGCCACGTAGTAGTAGTAGTAGTAGTAGTAGTAGTAGTAGTAGTAGTAGTTCACCTTTTGGCCGCTAATGTCATGGTGGCGCTGCAATCGCTCCCACCATTAATTATTGCAATTATTCTTTTTATTATTATTATTATCATCATCATCATCATTATTATCATCATCATCTTCATTACTATTATCATCATCCTCATCATTGTAGCTTTAATTAATAATATAAAAAATAATTAAACACCTCGACCATATATGAAGGCTTATTGCAAATGGCGTCCTTGAAGGCTTCCTCTCCTGCCCCCCCCCCCCTCAAAAAACCTGAATTACTCGCTTATTAACATCATTTACTTTAATTACTGTCAAAGGTCATCATTAAGGGATAATTACTCACCTCTTTTGACCTTGTTGGTGTCTCTAGATGACGTAATTCCTTTAAAAATCACCAAAAATCACAGAGTAAATAACACGACTTTTCCTTCGACCTTTCCAATTGTGTCTGAGATTATTGTTCGTATGTGTGATTTTGTCTCTGTCTTCGGCTGCCAATATAATTAATTATTTCTAATCCTTAGCCAAATTACTAATATTTTTTAATTAATTAATTTAATTATTATCAACATAATAAATTTTACTATTTCGTGTACAAGATGAATTAATTGTAATATTGATAAGGAATATATATTTTAAGTTAACTCTTTCGAACAAGTCGTCTTAACACGCAGGTAAACTGACCAATGTTAGATAATATCCCGACTTTTCCCTAAAAAAACACAAATAAACAGAAATATCCACAAATTAACACAAGTTAACACAATCAATTCTAAGACAATAATAATAATATAAATAAAGATATATAAGATTGATATAGCTATTTATATCGCGTAAAATAACACAAATAATACGATTTAAAATTTAGGTACGTGGTATTATAATAACATAGTAGATTGCCTAATGTTAACCACTCATTTCATTAAGGGAAATATTTACAAGATCATTTGTTTACTCTCTTATGGATGCCCAAAAAATAAACACTATATTATTTTACTCATTATTACGCTTATTATCATCTTACTAAACACACCTAAGTCAGCTCACTCAGTAAAGAAACAATAAGCTCGTAGCCCTCTCGGAGCTCCCCCCCCCCCCAACACAAATGTCGACCACATCTCATATTTTTGTCTATTTATCACCAATTAGACTCATTAGTGACATAATTCTCCACTATAAAACAATTTGTCCCGTAGGATACTGCCTCAGGATACAGGAGTAAGGATGTGGGCGGTAGCTAGTTTATTGTGCAGCTCATATTCTTCCTGTGGGCGGTAGCTAGTTTATTGTGCAGCTTGTCCGAAAGAGTTAACTTAATATATATATTTCTTATTAATATAAAAACAATTAATTAATCTTATATATGTTATAACTTTTATTATATTCATATTAATTAAATAAAATGAGTGAAAAATATTAATAATTTGTTTAAGGATTAGAAATAATTAATTATATTGGCAGCCGAAGACAGAGACAAAATCACACATCCGAACAATTATCTCAGACACAATTGGAAAGGTCGAAGGAAAAGTCGTGTTATTTACTCTGTGATTTTTGGTGATTTTTAAAGGAATTACGTCATCTAGAGACACCAACAAGGTCAAAAGAGGTGAGTAATTATCCCTTAATGATGACCTTTGATAGTAATTAAAGTAAATGATGTTAATAAGCGAGTAATTCAGGTTTTTTGAGGGGGGGGGGGGCAGGAGAGGAAGCCTTCAAGGACGCCATTTGCAATAAGCCTTCATATATGGTCGAGGTGTTTAATTATTTTTTATATTATTAATTAAAGCTACAATGATGAGGATGATGATAATAGTAATGAAGATGATGATGATAATAATGATGATGATGATGATAATAATAATAATAAAAAGAATAATTGTAATAATTAATGGTGGGAGCGATTGCAGCGCCACCATGACATTAGCGGCCAAAAGGTGAACTACTACTACTACCACCGTTCTACTACTACTACTACTACTACTACTACTACTACTACTACTACTACTACTACTACTACTACTACTACGTGGCCTCCAGCCTCCCCCAATAGCCACACCTTCGCCACCATTTATTTACCTTAATATTAAATACCCTAATACATAATAAGCTATCCTATCTGTGTTAAATTAGTTGAGCCGCAGATCTATGCGGCCTTCAGTGACTGTAGCCTCATAGTCAATACCTGCAGCAGTTGTCGGTGTAGGGGCAGAAGCTCTCGTTCCCCTGAGGCAGAGCAAAGCCGACCGAAGGAGAGAGAAGGACAGTCGACATCTCATCCAGGCTGTGACATAACTTCTGGGCTGCTGCTTCTGTTCGGAGATCAGCTCCGCGAGTCTGGCGTAGAAACATCTTGCACTTGGGCCCATCCCACCAGAGGTTGTGAACACTAGAGGAGTGAAGCTGCCTTGATCAACGTTTTGAATTCTCTCCCCATATGCCCTTCTCTTGTCGTTCTCGTTCCTCCTATGTGCAGCATGGAGAGCTAGGTTACGGTGACAAACGGCCATGGGATCAAAAATCCTGGTGTGGAAGAAAGCTCGCTGTGCGCGCGTCCAGAATCCTCGAGCACTGGCGTCCACATGGGCTTCGTTAGAAGTGTTTGAAGTCCTATGTTGGAAGATCTCGCCATCCAGTGGAAGGAGGGTCGGTTCTACCATGACGTCCCGGCAGATTTCCTTCAACATATTTGCTGTGAGATCCCTTACCTCGTCATGCCTCATGCATATGAAGCCCCCCTTCTTGCAGACCATGGCGTGATCGCCATCATAGGCAGAGCCACACACGCATTGGGAGGGCAAACCATCTACTGGCCAACCGTACCTTAGAGCAATGGCATCTGTAAATTCTTGTTTGTTAAGGCTGAAACCATTTGCCCTTATCGGTAACGTAGTTAACCAGTTCGAGGCGCCCACCTCCTGCGCTATAGCTACTTTTTTTGTCAAATTTTCTGGATCCTGCAGCAATAGTTGCTGCAACATGTCATTTTGGCAGTGCTGCCGATCTGTTGTAATGGACCTACGGATCTTATTAACTTCGCTGGTGTCCACTTCCCCTGTTGCATTCTGGGCTATTATGTGGTCAGTGAGGGCTGCCGTGAGCTTAAGTGAATTTTGATGTTCAGTGTCAGCAATCTCCTCTGGATTAGTTAGTCCCATCCCTCCCAGTCTTGGTGGAAGTGCAAGAAGTGTTCTTTCTGCTGGGGTTAAGTCAGGATGTTTCACTAGTTTGGGAATGAACTTGACACTGATTGCTTCTTCCAAAGGGTGGAGGAGGGGTCAGATCTCAGGGATGGTACGCATCAGGTAGTTCCAGCGATGCTTGACTCCATGGGTGAATGCTGCAAAGGCCGCATGTGGCTCTGTGTTAGCAATCTCAGATAGAGCTTGGATTTCGCTAACCCACTCATTCACCTTTCCCCCTACGTACTGGGTCTTGAAGTCCGTAGTGCCAATTACTGCGCCTAGATGTCTTTGGCCGTCCTTAGTTATTTTGACCTCACTTTCGCCGCTACTACTACTACTACTACTACTACTACTACTACTACTACTACTCGCTATTGCTACTATACACCATAATTATCTCTCTATCTTATTATATCTCCCATATTAATACAGCTCACACACACACACACATACAGACATACAGGGAGATACACACACACACAGACATACAGACATACAGGTAGATACACACACACATACAGACATACAGGTAGAGACACACACACACATACAGACATACAGATAGATACACACACACACACACACTTGCATACATAGTTACACACAGAGAGATAGAAAGATACACACACACACACACGCACGCAATACCTCCCAAGTGGCCAAAAGCAATTCTCTCTGCTGTTCAATATTTAAATTACTATGTCAGGTATCCTAGCAATTTGTCCCGTAGGATACTGCCTCAGGAGTAAGGATGTGGGCGGTAGCTAGTTTATTGTGCAGCCGATATGCTTCCTCTGGGTGGTAGCTAGTTTATCGTGCACCCCATACTCATCCTGTGGGCTGTAGCTAGTTTATCGTGTACCCTATGCTCATCCTGTGGGAGGTAGCTAGTGTATCGTGCACCTTATACTCACCTAACCACAACCTAACCTAACGTAAAACCACATTTTTTCTGTTTTTTGGTTAGATTAGGTTAGTTTAGTATGTATAAGACCTATATATCATATCATTATGGAGGCTTTAGTAGTTATAAAGCTTGTTAGCCTTGTAGTAGTTAGGGATGAAGTGTAATTAGTGATTTAATTGGTAGTTTTTATCTGAGAATCGACGCCATTGGCTGCGCGACTTGTCCGAAACAGTTAACTTAATATATATATTTCTTATTAATATAAAAACAATTAATTAATTTTATATATGTTATAAATTTTATTATATTTATATTAATTAAATAAAATTTGTGAAAAAATATTAATAATTTGGCTAAGGATTAGAAATAATTAATTATATTGGCAGCCGAAGACAGAGACAAAATCACACATCCGAACAATTATCTCAGACAATTGGAAAGGTCGAAGATAAAGTCGTGTTATTTACTCTGTGATTTTTGGTGATTTTTAAAGGAATTACGTCATCTAGAGACACCAACAAGGTCAAAAGAGGTGAGTAATTATCCCTTAATGATGACCTTTGACAGTAATTAAAGTAAATGATGTTAATAAGCGAGTAATTCAGGTTTTTTGAGGGGGGGGGGCAGGAGAGGAAGCCTTCAAGGACGCCATTTGCAATAAGCCTTCATATATGGTCGAGGTGTTTAATTATTTTTTATATTATTAATTAAAGCTACAATGATGAGGATGATGATAATAGTAATGAAGATGATGATGATAATAATAATAATGATGATGATAATAATAATAATAATAATAAAAAGAATAATTGCAATAATTAATGGTGGGAGCGATTGCAGCGCCACCATGACATTAGCGGCCAAAAGGTGAACTACTACTACTACCACCGTTCTACTACTACTACTACTACTACTACTACTACTACTACTACTACTACTACTACTACTACTACTACTACTACTACTACTACGTGGCCTCCAGCCTCCCCCAATCGCCACACCTTCGCCACCATTTATTTACCTTAATATTAAATACCCTAATACATAATAAGCTATCCTATCTGTGTTAAATTAGTTGAGCCGCAGATCTATGCGGCCTTCAGTGACTGTAGCCTCATAGTCAATACCTGCAGCAGTTGTCGGTGTAGGGGCAGAAGCTCTCGTTCCCCTGAGGCAGAGCAAAGCCGACCGAAGGAGAGAGAAGGACAGTCGACATCTCATCCAGGCTGTGACATAACTTCTGGGCTGCTGCTTCTGTTCGGAGATCAGCTCCGCGAGTCTGGCGTAGAAACATCTTGCACTTGGGCCCATCCCACCAGAGGTTGTGAACACTAGAGGAGTGAAGCTGCCTTGATCAACGTTTTGAATTCTCTCCCCATATGCCCTTCTCTTGTCGTTCTCGTTCCTCCTATGTGCAGCATCGAGAGCTCGGTTACCGTGACAAACGGCCCTGGGATCAAAAATCCTGATGTCGAAGAAAGCTTGCTGTCCCCGCGTCCAGAATCCTCGAGCACTGACGTCCACACGGGCTTCGTTAGATGTGTTTGAAGTCCTGTGTTGGAAGATCTCGCCATCCAGTGGAAGGAGGGTAGGTTCTACCATGACGTCCCGGCAGATTTCCTTCAACATATTTGCTGTGAGATCCCTTACCTCGTCATGCCTCATGCATATGAAGCCCCCCTTCTTGCAGACCATGGCGTGATCGCCATCATAGGAAGAGCCACACACGCATTGGGAGGGCAAACCATCTACTGGCCAACCGTACCTTAGAGCAATGGCATCTGTAAATTCTTGTTTGTTAAGGCTGAAACCATTGCCCTTATCGGTAACGTAGTTAACCAGTTCGAGGCGCCCACCTCCAACGCTATAGCTACTTTTTTTGTCAAATTTTCTGGAACCTGCAGCAATAGTTGCTGCAACATGACATTTTGGCAGTGCTGCCGATCTGTTGTAATGGCCCTACGGATCTTATTTACTTCGCTGGTGTCCACTTCCCCTGTTGCATTCTGGGCTATTATGTGGTCAGTGAGGGCTGCCGTGAGCTTAAGTGAATTTTGATGTTCAGTGTCAGCAATCTCCTCTGGATTAGTTAGTCCTATCCCTCCCAGTCTTGGTGGAAGTGCAAGAAGTGTTCTTTCTACTGGGGTTAAGTACTACTACTACTACTACTACTACTACTACTACTACTACTACTACTACTACTCGCTATTGCTACTATACACCATAATTATCTCTCTATCTTATTATATCTCCCATATTAATACAGCTCACACACACACACATACAGACATACAGGTAGAGACACACACACACACACACAGACATACAGGTAGAGACACACATACAGACATACAGGTAGAGACACACATACACATACAGGTAGACACACACACACAGCTACACAAACGTCGTCTAAATGAAAGGTAAACAAACTGTGACGTAAGCGGCCTGAAACGTTTGCTTGTTCAAGTTTGTAAACGTTTGGGTAATGTTTGCCTGCCTGGTCTTATCTCTTCTCTTCTCTACTCTTCTCTTCTCTTCTCTCCTCTTCTCTTCTCTCCTCTTCTCTCCTCTTCTCTTCTCTCCTCTTCTCTCCTCTTCTCTTCTCTTCTCTTCTCTTCTCTCCTCTTCTCTTCTCTTCTCTCCTCTTCTCTTCTCTTCTCTCCTCTTCTCTCCTCTTCTCTTCTCTTCTCTTCTCTTCTCTTCTCTCCTCTCCTCTTCTCTTCTCTTCTCTCCTCTTCTCTTCTCTTCTCTCCTCTCCTCTTCTCTTCTCTTCTCTTCTCTTCTCTTCTCTCTTCTTCTATTCTCTTCTCTTCTCTTCTCTCCTCTCCTCTTCTCTCTTCTCTTCTCTTCTCTTCTCTCCTCTTCTCTCCTCTTCTCTTCTCTTCTCTTCTTTCCTCTTCTCTCTTCTTCTCTTCTCTTCTCTTCTCTTCTCTTCTCTCCTCTCCTCTTCTCTTCTCTTCTCTTCTCTTCTCTTCTTTCCTCTTCTCTTCTCTTCTCTTCTCTTCTCTTCTCTCCTCTTCTCTCCTCTTCTCTTCTCTTCTCTTCTCTTCTTTCCTCTTCTCTCTTCTTCTCTTCTCTTCTCTTCTCTTCTCTCCTCTCCTCTTCTCTTCTCTTCTCTTCTCTTCTCTTCTCTTCTCTCCTCTTCTCTCCTCTTCTCTTCTCTTCTTTCCTCTTCTCTCTTCTTCTCTTCTCTTCTCTTCTCTCCTCTCCTCTTCTCTTCTCTTCTCTTCTCTCCTCTTCTCTTCTCTTCTCTCCTCTTCTCTTCTCTTCTCTCCTCTTCTCTTCTCTTCTCTCCTCTTCTCTTCTCTCCTCTTCTCTCCTCTTCTCTTCTCTTCTCTCCTCTTCTCTTCTTTCCTCTTCTCTCTTCTTCTCTTCTCTTCTCTTCTCTCCTCTTCTCTCCTCTTCTCTTCTCTACTCTTCTCTCCTCTTCTCTTCTCTCCTCTTCTCTCCTCTTCTCTTCTCTTCTCTTCTCTTCTCTTCTCTTCTCTCCTCTTGTCTTCTCTCCTCTTCTCTTCTCTCCTCTTCTCTTCTCTTCTCTCCTCTTCTCTTCTCTTCTCTTCTCTCCTCTTCTCTCCTCTTCTCTTCTCTTCTCTTCTCTTCTCTCCTCTCCTCTTCTCTTCTCTTCTCTCCTCTCCTCTTATCTCCTCTTCTCTTCTCTTCTCTCCTCTTCTCTTCTCTCCTCTTCTCTTCTCTTCTCTTCTCTCCTCTTCTCTTCTCTCCTCTTCTCTTCTCTCCTCTTCTCTTCTCTCCTCTTCTCTCCTCTTCTCTTCTCTCCTCTCCTCTTCTCTCCTCTTCTCTTCTCTCCTCTTCTCTTCTCTCCTCTTCTCTTCTCTCCTCTCCTCTTCTCTTCTCTCCTCTTCTCTTCTCTTCTCTTCTCTTCTCTCCTCTTCTCTTCTCTTCTCTTCTCTTCTCTCCTCTTCTCTCCTCTTCTCTTCTCTCCTCTCCTCTTCTCTTCTCTCCTCTCCTCTTCTCTTCTCTTCTCTTCTCTTCTCTTCTCTTCTCTCCTCTTCTCTCCTCTCCTCTTCTCTTCTCTCCTCTCCTCTTCTCTTCTCTTCTCTCCTCTTCTCTTCTCTCCTCTTCTCTCCTCTTCTCTTCTCTCCTCTTCTCTCCTCTTCTCTTCTCTTCTCTTCTCTTCTCTCCTCTTCTCTTCTCTCCTCTTCTCTCCTCTTCTCTTCTCTTCTCTTCTCTTCTCTCCTCTCTTCTCTCCTCTCCTCTTCTCTCCTCTTCTCTCCTCTTCTCTTCTCTTCTCTCCTCTCCTCTTCTCTCCTCTCCTCTTCTCTCCTCTCCTCTTCTCTCCTCTTCTCTTCTCTTCTCTCCTCTCCTCTTCTCTCCTCTTCTCTTCTCTTCTCTCCTCTCCTCTTCTCTTCTCTTCTCTCCTCTTCTCTCCTCTCCTCTTCTCTCCTCTTCTCTTCTCTCCTCTTCTCTCCTCTTCTCTTCTCTCCTCTTCTCTCCTCTTCTCTTCTCTCCTCTTCTCTTCTCTCCTCTTCTCTTCTCTCCTCTTCTCTTCTCTTCTCTTCTCTTCTCTCCTCTTCTCTTCTCTCCTCTTCTCTTCTCTTCTCTCCTCTTCTCTCCTCTTCTCTTCTCTCCTCTTCTCTTCTCTTCTCTCCTCTTCTCTTCTCTCCTCTCCTCTTCTCTTCTCTTCTCTCCTCTTCTCTTCTCTCCTCTTCTCTCCTCTTCTCTTCTCTTCTCTTCTCTCCTCTTCTCTTCTCTCCTCTTCTCTTCTCTTCTCTCCTCTTCTCTTCTCTCCTCTTCTCTTCTCTCCTCTTCTTTCCTCTTCTCTTCTCTTCTCTTCTCAGCTCTTCTCTTCTCTCCTCTTCTCTTCTCTCCTCTTCTCTTCTCTCCTCTTCTCTCCTCTTCTCTTCTCTCCTCTTCTCTCCTCTCCTCTTCTCTTCTCTTCTCTCCTCTTCTCTCCTCTCCTCTCCTCTTCTCTCCTCTTCTCTCCTCTTCTCTTCTCTCCTCTTCTCTTCTCTTCTCTCCTCTTCTCTCCTCTTCTCTCCTCTTCTCTTCTCTTCTCTCCTCTTCTCTTCTCTTCTCTCCTCTTCTCTTCTCTCCTCTTCTCTTCTCTCCTCTTCTCTCCTCTTCTCTTCTCTTCTCTTCTCTCCTCTCCTCTCCTCTTCTCTCCTCTTCTCTCCTCTTCTCTTCTCTCCTCTCCTCTCCTCTTCTCTCCTCTCCTCTCCTCTTCTCTCCTCTTCTCTTCTCTCCTCTCCTCTCCTCTTCTCTCCTCTTCTCTTCTCTTCTCTCCTCTTCTCTTCTCTCCTCTTCTCTTCTCTCCTCTTCTCTCCTCTTCTCTCCTCTCCTCTCCTCTCCTCTTCTCTTCTCTCCTCTTCTCTCCTCTTCTCTTCTCTCCTCTTCTCTTCTCTCCTCTTCTCTCCTCTTCTCTTCTCTCCTCTTCTCTTCTCTCCTCTTCTCTCCTCTTCTCTTCTCTCCTCTCCTCTTCTCTTCTCTTCTCTCCTCTCCTCTTCTCTTCTCTTCTCTCCTCTTCTCTTCTCTTCTCTTCTCTCCTCTTCTCTCCTCTTCTCTTCTCTTCTCTCCTCTTCTCTCCTCTTCTCTTCTCTCCTCTTCTCTTTTCTTCTCTCCTCTCTTCTCTTCTCTCCTCTTCTCTCCTCTTCTTTCCTCTTCTCTTCTCTCCTCTTCTCTCCTCTTCTCTTCTTTCCTCTTCTCTCCTCTTCTCTCCTCTTCTCTTCTCTCCTCTTCTCTTCTCTTCTCTCCTCTTCTCTCCTCTCCTCTCCTCTTCTCTTCTCTTCTCTCCTCTCCTCTCCTCTTCTCTCCTCTTCTCTCCTCTCCTCTTCTCTCCTCTTCTCTTCTCTTCTCTCCTCTTCTCTTCTCTCCTCTTCTTTCCTCTTCTCTTCTCTTCTCTTCTCTCCTCTTCTCTTCTCTCCTCTTCTCTCCTCTTCTCTCCTCTTCTCTTCTCTCCTCTTCTCTTCTCTCCTCTTCTCTTCTCTTCTCTCCTCTTCTCTTCTCTCCTCTCCTCTTCTCTCCTCTTCTCTCCTCTTCTCTTCTCTTCTCTTCTCTTCTCTCCTCTTCTCTTCTCTCCTCTTCTCTCCTCTTCTCTTCTCTCCTCTTCTCTTCTCTTCTCTCCTCTTCTCTTCTCTCCTCTTCTCTTCTCTCCTCTTCTCTCCTCTTCTCTTCTCTCCTCTTCTCTTCTCTCCTCTTCTCTTCTCTTCTCTTCTCTCCTCTCCTCTCCTCTTCTCTTCTCTCCTCTTCTCTCCTCTTCTCTTCTCTTCTCTCCTCTTCTCTCCTCTTCTCTCCTCTCCTCTTCTCTTCTCTCCTCTTCTCTTCTCTCCTCTTCTCTCCTCTTCTCTTCTCTCCTCTTCTCTCCTCTCCTCTTCTCTTCTTTTCTCTTCTCTTCTCTTCTCTCCTCTTCTCTTCTCTCCTCTCCTCTTCTCTCCTCTTCTCTCCTCTTCTCTTCTCTTCTCTTCTCTCCTCTTCTCTCCTCTTCTCTTCTCTCCTCTTCTCTCCTCTTCTCTCCTCTTCTCTTCTCTCCTCTTCTCTCCTCTTCTCTTCTCTTCTCTCCTCTTCTCTCCTCTCCTCTTCTCTTCTCTTCTCTTCTCTTCTCTCCTCTTCTCTCCTCTTCTCTTCTCTTCTCTTCTCTTCTCTCCTCTTCTCTTCTCTCCTCTCCTCTTCTCTTCTCTTCTCTCTTCTCTTCTCTTCTCTTCTCTCCTCTTCTCTTCTCTTCTCTCCTCTTCTCTCCTCTTCTCTTCTCTTCTCTTCTCTTCTCTCCTCTTCTCTTCTCTTCTCTCCTCTTCTCTTCTCTTCTCTCCTCTTCTCTTCTCTCCTCTTCTCTCCTCTTCTCTTCTCTTCTCTTCTCTCCTCTTCTCTTCTCTCCTCTTCTCTCCTCTTCTCTTCTCTCCTCTTCTCTTCTCTTCTCTTCTCTTCTCTTCTCTCCTCTTCTCTTCTCTTCTCTTCTCTTCTCTCCTCTTCTCTTCTCTTCTCTCTCTTCTCTTCTCTCCTCTTCTCTTCTCTTCTCTCCTCTTCTCTCCTCTCCTCTCCTCTTCTCTCCTCTCCTCTTCTCTTCTCTTCTCTTCTCTCCTCTTCTCTCCTCTTCTCTTCTCTCCTCTTCTCTCCTCTCCTCTTCTCTTCTCTTCTCTCCTCTTCCCTTCTCTTCTCTTCTCTCCTCTTCTCTTCTCTTCTCTTCTCTTCTCTTCTCTTCTCTCCTCTCCTCTTCTCTCCTCTTCTCTTCTCTTCTCTTCTCTCCTCTCCTCTTCTCTTCTCTTCTCTCCTCTTCTCTTCTCTTCTCTCCTCTTCTCTTCTCTTCTCTTCTCTTCTCTCCTCTTCTCTCCTCTTCTCTTCTCTCCTCTCCTCTTCTCTCCTCTTCTCTCCTCTTCTCTTCTCTCCTCTTCTCTCCTCTTCTCTTCTCTTCTCTCCTCTTCTCTTCTCTTCTCTTCTCTCCTCTTCTCTCCTCTCCTCTCCTCTTCTCTCCTCTTCTCTTCTCTTCTCTTCTCTCCTCTCCTCTCCTCTTCTCTTCTCTCCTCTTCTCTTCTCTTCTCTCCTCTTCTCTTCTAACCTAACCTAACCAACCAATTAAAAGCAACACACACACACACGCCGGCAACTGTGAGTGGAATCGAGTGGTGATGTGGAGTGGTGTTAGAGAGAGGGATATGGAGTGGGATAGAGTGAGTGGGATAGAGTGAGTGGGATAGTGGGATAGAGTGAGTGGGATAGAGTGGGATAGAGTGAGTGGGATAGAGTGAGTGGGATAGTGGGATAGAGTGAGTGGGATAGATTCGCTTCTAAGTATATAGTGGTGGTGGTGGTTGTTGTTGTGGTGGTGGTGGTGGTGGTTGTGTGTCTCATAACTAACTGTACCTTAACTGTGTCATAACTAACTGTACCTTAACTGTGTCATAACTAACTGTACCTTAACTGTGTCATAACTAACTGTACCTTAACTGTCTCATAACTAACTGTACCTTAACTGTGTCATAACTAACTGTACCTTAACTGTCTCATAACTAACTGTATCTTAACTGTCTCATAACTAACTGTACCTTAACTGTCTCATAACTAACTGTACCTTAACTGTCTCATAACTAACTGTACCTTAACTGTCTCATAACTAACTGTACCTTAACTGTCTCATAACTAACTGTACCTTAACTGTCTCATAACTAACTGTACCTTAACTGTGTCATAACTAACTGTACCTTAACTGTGTCATAACTAACTGTACCTTAATTGTGTCCTAACTAACTGTACCTTAACTGTCTCTTTAACTTACGTCAGGTAATTAATGTTGTGTTTACACTTTATATCTGAGACGAAATTCCCAAGTGTTCGAATTCCTTGAGTTAATTATATCCAAGTTAATCCGGTTCATCCTAGAGTTAAATTAATTATTAACATAATTAACTTGAAGATAATTATATGGAGTCTATAATTTTATATAGAGTTTGATTATAATTTAAGGGAATTATATTAAATTTGTTGTTTTAATTATAGTTTTCTGGGTAAGTTTGAACGCGCCATTGTTGTGTGTTGCCAATTCGTGTTTTTTTTTTTTACTAATTTAATATAATTCCTTAATATAATCCAAAGTCTTATGAATATTAATATAATCTTTATAAATAATTTAACATCATAAATTATCATAAAGTTTTAGTATAATTGGTATAATTTATTGAAGATTATTATAGGGGTCATACTCTCTCTCTCTCTCTCTCTCTCTCTCTCTCTCTCTCTCTCTCTCTCTCTCATTAGCCTACCTTAACACGTCACATCTCTATTACAGGTAAGTGTTGCTTGTGTTACGGTGATCTGCAGCCAGGTGAGGTGACGGGGATGTTCTGACAGGTAAGCTGACAGAACCTAACCTAACCTAACCTAACCTAACCTAACCTAACCATAACCTAACCTAACCTAACCTAACCTAACCTAACCTAACCTAGCCAAAACCTAACCTAACCTAACCTAACCTAACCTAACACCTCCCAGTCTGGTCATTCAGTCGTTAAATCGGATCCTTTACGAGTAGTTGAATATTGACCAGCCAATCACGAGGCGTCCTGGGTCCGAGTATTACCTCCACACCCAACGCACTCTACACCTAACGCACTCTACACCCAACGCACTCTACACCTGACGCACTCTACACCCGACGCACTCTACACCCGACGCACTCTACACCCAACGCACTCTACACCCAACGCACTCTACACCCGACGCACTCTACACCCGACGCACTCTACACCCAACGCACTCTACACCTGACGCACTCTACACCCGACGCACTCTACACCCAATGCACTCTACACCCAATGCACTCTACACCTAACGCACTCTACACCTGACGCACTCTACACCCAACGCACTCTACACCCAACGCACTCTACACCTGACGCACTCTACACCTAACGCACTCTACACCTAACGCACTCTACGCCTAACGAACTCTACACTCAACACACTATACACAACGCACTCTATATCTAACGCACTACACTTAACGCACTCTTCATCTAACACATTATGTACTCACAGCATAACACACTTTTCACCCCTTAACACACTCAACACACACTCACACAACAACCATCATAGTACACCCCCTAACGCACTCACAACAACCCTACACACACTTTACAGCCCTTAACACACTCACAACAACCCAACACACACTCACAACACACTTTACACCCCTTAACACACTCACAACACACTTTACACCCCTTAACACACTCACAACACACTTTACACCTCTTAACACACTCACAACACACTTTACACCCCTTAACACACTCACAACAACCCAACACACACTCACAACACACTTTACAGCCCTTAACACACTCACAACAACCCAACACACACTCGCAACACACTTTACACCCCTTAACACACTCACAACACACTTTACACCCCTTAACACACTCACAACACACTTTACACCCCTTAACACACTCACAACACACTTTACACCCCTTAACACACTCACAACACACTTTACACCCCTTAACACACTCACAACACACTTTACACCCCTTAACACACTCACAACACACTTTACACCCCTTAACACACTCACAACACACTTTACACCCCTTAACACACTCACAACACACTTTACACCCCTTAACACACTCACAACACACTTTACACCCCTTAACACACTCACAACACACTTTACACCCCTTAACACACTCACAACACACTTTACACCCCTTAACACACTCACAACACACTTTACACCCCTTAACACACTCACAACACACTTTACACCCCTTAACACACTCACAACACACTTTACACCCCTTAACACACTCACAACACACTTTACACCCCTTAACACACTCACAACACACTTTACACCCCTTAACACACTCACAACACACTTTACACCCCTTAACACACTCGCAACACACTTTACACCCCCTAACGCACTCAACACACCTCAAGGGACTTTCCGCAACACTCAAAGCTTTTAGATGCGAATGATATTAGAACTAAAATACATGGCTTAAGATGGCAGTGAAGTGTGTATGATAAGTGTATGTTATATGATGAGTGTATGTTGTATGATGAGTGTATGTTGTATGATGAGTGTATGGTGAGTGTATGTTGTATGATGAAGTGTATGTTGTATGATGAAGTGTATGTTGTATGATGAAGTGTATGTTGTATGATAAGTGTATGTTGTATGATGAGTGTATGTTGTATGATGAGTGTATGTTGTATGATGAAGTGTATGTTGTACGATAAGTGTATGTTGTATGATGAAGTGTGTATGATAAGTGTATGTTGTATGATAAGTGTATGTTGTATGATGAAGTGTGTATGATAAGTGTATGTTGTATGATAAGTGTATGTTGTATGATGAGTGTATGTTGTATGATAAGTGTATGTTGTATGATGAGTGTATGTTGTACGATGAAGTGTGTATGATAAGCGTATGTTGTATGATGAAGTGTATGTTGTACGATGAAGTGTATGTTGTATGATAAGTGTATGTTGTATGATGAGTGTATGTTGTATGATAAGTGTATGTTGTATGATAAGTGTATGTTGTATGATAAGTGTATGTTGTATGATGAGTGTATGTTGTATGATAAGTGTATGTTGTATGATGAGTGTATGTTGTATGATGAGTGTATGTTGTATGATGAAGTGTATGTTGTACGATAAGTGTATGTTGTTGATGAAGTGTGTATGATAAGTGTATGTTGTATGATAAGTGTATGTTGTATGATGAAGTGTGTATGATAAGTGTATGTTGTATGATAAGTGTATGTTGTATGATGAGTGTATGTTGTATGATAAGTGTATGTTGTATGATGAGTGTATGTTGTACGATGAAGTGTGTATGATAAGCGTATGTTGTATGATGAAATGTATGTTGTACGATGAAGTGTATGTTGTATGATAAGTGTATGTTGTATGATGAGTGTATGTTGTATGATAAGTGCATGTTGTATGATAAGTGTATGTTGTATGATAAGTGTATGTTGTATGATGAGTGTATGTTGTATGATAAGTGTATGTTGTATGATGAGTGTATGTTGTATGATGAGTGTATGTTGTATGATGAAGTGTATGTTGTACGATAAGTGTATGTTGTATGATGAAGTGTGTATGATAAGTGTATGTTGTATGATAAGTGTATGTTGTATGATGAAGTGTGTATGATAAGTGTATGTTGTATGATAAGTGTATGTTGTATGATGAGTGTATGTTGTACGATGAAGTGTGTATGATAAGTGTATGTTGTATGATGAAGTGTATGTTGTACGATGAAGTGTATGTTGTATGATAAGTGTATGTTGTATGATGAGTGTATGTTGTATGATAAGTGTATGTTGTATGATAAGTGTATGTTGTATGATAAGTGTATGTTGTACGATGAAGTGTATGTTGTATGATAAGTGTATGTTGTATGATGAGTGTATGTTGTATGATAAGTGTATGTTGTATGATAAGTGTATGTTGTATGATGAGTGTATGTTGTACGATGAAGTGTATGTTGTATGATAAGTGTATGTTGTATGATGAAGTGTATGTTGTATAAATGTATGTTGTATGATGAGTGTATGTTGTATGATGAAGTGTATGAAGTGAAGTGTATGTTGTATGATAAGTGTATGTTGTATGATAAGTGTATGTTGTATGATGAGTGTATGTTGTACGATGAAGTGTATGTTGTATGATAAGTGTATGTTGTATGATGAAGTGTATGTTGTATGATGAAGTGTATGTTGTATGAAGTGTATGTTGTATGATGAGTGTATGTTGTATGATGAAGTGTATGAAGTGAAGTGTATGTTGTATGATAAGTGTATGTTGTATGATAAGTGTATGTTGTATGATGGAGTGTATGTTGTAAGGTGAGTGTATGTTGTATGATGAAGTGTATGTTGTATGATAAGTGTATGTTGTATGATAAGTGTATGTTGTATGATGAGTGTATGTTGTATGATAAGTGTATGTTGTATGATAAGTGTATATTGTATAAGTGTATGTTGTATGATGAGTGTATGTTGTATGATGAAGTGTATGATAAGTGTATGTTGTATGATAAGTGTATGTTGTATGATAAGTGTATGTTGTATGATGAGTGTATGTTGTACGATGAAGTGTATGTTGTATGATAAGTGTATGTTGTATGATGAAGTGTATGTTGTATGATGAAGTGTATGTTGTATAAGTGTATGTTGTATGATGAGTGTATGTTGTATGATGAAGTGTATGAAGTGAAGTGTATGTTGTATGATAAGTGTATGTTGTATGATAAGTGTATGTTGTATGATGGAGTGTATGTTGTAAGGTGAGTGTATGTTGTATGATGAAGTGTATGTTGTATGATAAGTGTATGTTGTATGATGAGTGTATGTTGTATGATGAAGTGTATGTTGTATGATGAGTGTATGTTGTATGATAAGTGTATGTTGTATGATAAGTGTATGTTGTATGATAAGTGTATGTTGTATGATGAGTGTATGTTGTATGATGAAGTGTATGTTGTATGATGAGTGTATGTTGTATGATGAAGTGTATGTTGTATGATAAGTGTATGTTGTGTGATGAGTGTATGTTGTATGATGAGTGTATGTTGTATGATAAGTGTATGTTGTATGATGAGTGTATGTTGTATGATGAAGTGTATGTTGTATGATAAGTGTATGTTGTATGATGAGTGTATGTTGTATGATGAAGTGTATGTTGTATGATAAGTGTATGTTGTATGATGAAGTGTATGTTGTATGATGAAGTGTATGAAGTGAAGTGTATGTTGTATGATAAGTGTATGTTGTATGATGGAGTGTATGTTGTAAGATGAGTGTATGTTGTATGATGAAGTGTATGTTGTATGATGAAGTGTATGTTGTATGATGAAGTGTATGTTGTATGATGAAGTGTATGTTGTATGATGAGTGTATGTTGTATGATAAGTGTATGTTGTATGATAAGTGTATGTTGTATGATAAGTGTATGTTGTATGATGAAGTGTATGTTGTATGATGAAGTGTATGTTGTATGATGAGTGTATGTTGTATGATAAGTGTATGTTGTATGATGAAGTGTATGTTGTATGATGAGTGTATGTTGTATGATGAAGTGTATGTTGTATGATAAGTGTATGTTGTATGATGAAGTGTATGTTGTATGATAAGTGTATGTTGTATGATAAGTGTATGTTGTATGATAAGTGTATGTTGTATGATGAGTGTATGTTGTATGATGAGTGTATGTTGTATGATGAAGTGTATGTTGTATGATAAGTGTATGTTGTATGATAAGTGTATGTTGTATGATGAAGTGTATGTTGTATGATGAGTGTATGTTGTATGATGAAGTGTATGTTGTATGATGAAGTGTATGTTGTATGATAAGTGTATGTTGTATGATGAGTGTATGTTGTATGATGAGTGTATGAAGTGGTGTATATTTTATTCATACTTACAGGGATATTGATGAGTGGTGGTGGTGGTTGTTGTGTTAAAATATTGTGGTTGTATTTTCAAAGATTGTTGTTGTTATTGTAGTTGTTGTTGTAGTTGTTGTTGTTGTTGTCAAGGTATTGTGACTATGTGTGTGTGTGTGTGTGTGTGTGTGTGTGTGTGTGTGTGTGTGTGTGTGTGTACGTTGAATTTATTTGTTTACACACACATTACGTTCCCAGTGCTAAGACAGTATTTACATGAGTTGAATATTTCATCTGTATAATTTAACTTAACCTGACCTGACCTTCCTTCACTCCCTTCACTTCCTTCACTCCCTTCACTTCCTTCTTTCTCTCTCTCTCTCTCTCTCTCTCTCTCTCTCTCTCTCTCTCTCTCTCTCCAAATTCATCACATTTCTGAATAGCGAAAATTGTATTCCCGTCAACATAATAATACGAGACGAATTTCTTCTATTTCGCTTGGGTGGAGGGACAGTATATGCTCCAGCTATAACAATGTATACAGTATATGCTCCAGTTTAAGCATGGTATACAGTATATGCTCCAGCTATAACAATGTATACAGTATATGTTCCAGTTTAAGCGTGGTATACAGTATATACTCCAGCTATAACAATGTATACAGTATATGCTCCAGTATAAGCAGGGTATACAGTATATGCTCCAGCTATAACAATGTATACAGTATATGCTCCAGTTTAAGCAGGGTATACAGTATATGCTCCAGCTATAACAATGTATACAGTATATGCTCCAGTTTAAGCATGGTATACAGTATATGCTACAGTTCAAGCATGTTATACAATATATGCTCCAGTTTAAGCATGGTATACAATATATGCTCCAGTTTAAACACGGAATTGGGTATATGGATAAATGTTCCAACTTAAGGTAGGTATTCTTTATATGCTCCAGCTAAAGCATGGTAAATATGCTCCAGCTTAAGCATGGTATATATGTTCCAGCTTAAGCATGGTAAATATGCTCCAGCTTAAGGATGTTATATATGCCCCAGCTAAAGGATTTTATATATGCACCAGCTTAAGGGTGGTATATATGCACCAGCTTAAGGGTGGTATATATGCACCAGCTTAAGGGTGGTATATATGCTCCAGCTTAAGATATACAGTAAATGCTCCAACGGGGAACATTGTGTACTCATGCTCCTAAAGGCATCTCTTAATAAAGTTCTATGACAACATTACTCAGGTGTTCATCCATATAAAGTATTGTATTAATAATGTAAATAATGTTATTGATTCACTAAGTCCACCAACCCGCCATTTTAGGTTAAATACACCAATCACCTCATTCCACAAAGGTAAATTTACTTTTCGTTACTCTGATTGGTTAAAATGTTTGTTAATGAGACCAATCACTTCAATCCACAAAGGTAAATATACTTTTCGTTACTCTGATTGGTTAAAATGTTTGCTAAAGAGACCAATCACTTCAATCCACAAAGAGGGAGGAGTTTGATATATGACCAATCATATTATCTTTAGGCCTTCCGATACTCTGATTGGTTAAAATGTTTGTTAAATACACCAATCACCTCAATTCACAAAGATAAATATACCTTCCGACACTCTGATTGGTTAAAATGTTTGTTAAAGACACCAATCAGCTCAATCCACAAAGAGGGAGGAGTTTGATATATGACCAATCACATTATCTTTAGACCTTCAAACACTCTGATTGGTTGACAAGACTCATCTAATCTTCCTGCGCTCTGACGTCACATCTTGTTGACACTAATAGTTCGTGTCGGTCATAATAGATGGCGCTGGGATGTACTTAGTGATTTTAATTGATTTTTAATGTCATTTTTAATTACTTTATAGATACATAATTACCTCAGTAGATGACGTAGAGATGTAATTACTGGATTTAATATGTATAAGTATATATGTATATCCATTCGTATGCTATGTATATGTATCTTAACACACACACACACACACACACACACACACTGACACACACACACACTGACTCACACACACACACAGACACAGACACAAGCAAGATAAAACACTCAGTAATTACACCTCGCCCATTACAAACACACACACACACACACACACAAACACACACACACACACAGACACAGACACAAGCAAGATAAAACACTCAGTAATTACACCTCGCCCATTACAAACACACACACACACACACACACAAACACACACACACACACACACACTGACTCACTCACACTCACACACACACACTGACTCACTCACACACACACACAGACACAAGCAAGATAAAACACTCAGTAATTACACCTCGCCCATTACAAACACACACACACACACACAATCACATTAGTGGCGGAAAATGATTCAGTAACATTGAGAGAGAAATGTTTGTGAGTTTGTCATCAATAATTACTAGACGGAATATTATCTTACATTTACTCCAGTGGTTGACTTACTCCACCCTACTCCACCCTATTCCACCCTAATCCACCCTACTCCACCCTACTCTACTCCACCCTAATCCACTCTACTCCACCCTACCCCACCCTACCCCACCCTACTCCACCCTACCCCACCCTACCCCACCCTACTCCATCCTACCCCACCCTACTCCACCCTACTCCATCCTACTCCACCCTACTCCACCCTACTCCACACTCCACGTCTCAAATAACATCCAAACTCCTGCTAATTCTTCCTTCATAAGCATTATTTTCAGACTACCAACTTTGAAAGGACAGAATGGACGCTGATACAGACATTCTATTCACGACGGGATTTAGAGTGCGTGGAGGGGGGGGGAGAGTGCGGAGGATTGAGTGCGTGGAGGGGGAGAGTGCGGAGGATTGAGTGCGTGGAGGGGGAGAGTGCGTGGAGGGGTAGAGTGTGTGGAGGGGAGAGTGCGTGGAGGGGGTAGAGTGCGTGGAGAGGGAGAGTGCGGAGGATTGAGTGCGTGGAGGGGGAGAGTGCGTGGAGGGGGAGAGTGCGTGGAGGGGTAGAGTGCGTGGAGGGGTAGAGTGTGTGGAGGGGTAGAGTGCGTGGGGGGGTAGAGTGCGTGGAGGGGGAGTGTGTGTGGAGGGGTAGAGTGCGTGGAGGGGGAGTGTGAGTGGAGGGGGAGAGTGCGTGGAGGGGTTGAGTGCGTGGAGGGGTAGAGTGCGTGGAGGGGGAGAGTGCGTGGAGGGGGAGAGTGCGTGGAGGGGAAGAGTGTGTGGAGGGGTAGATTGTGTGGAGGGGAAGAGTGCGTGGAGGGGTAGAGTGCGTGGAGGGGGGTGTGAGTGGAGGGGGAGAGTGCGTGGAGGGGGAGAGTGCGTGGAGGGGTAGAGTGCGTGGAGGGGTAGAGTGCGTGGAGGGGGGTGTGAGTGGAGGGTGAGAGTGCGTGGAGGGGTTGAGTGCGTGGAGGGGTTGAGTGCGTGGAGGGGGAGAGTGTGTGGAGGGTAGAGTGCGTGGAGGGGTAGAGTGTGTGGAGGGGGAGTGTGTGGAGGGGAGAGTGTGTGTGGAGGGGTAGAGTGCGTGGAGGGGTAGAGTGCGTGGAGGAGTAGAGTGTGCGGAGGATTGAGTGCGTGGAGGGGAACAGTGCGTGGAAGGAACCAGCGTGTATAGAGGGTTATAGAGTGCGTGGAGGGGGTAACCTAACACTAACCTAACCTAACCAATTTTACAGATTTTTCCTATTTTTTTTTTGTTTTGTGTTGTGTTCAGAGCAGAAAAACTGACACATACGAAATTGAGTTTATGTGCTGTTAAATGCGTTATGCCAAGCGAATTACTTCTTTTGTGTGGTAAGCTAGCTCTCTCTCTCTCTCTCTCTCTCTCTCTCTCTCTCTCTCTCTCTCTCTCTCTCTCTCTCTCTCTCTCTCTCTCTCTCTCTCTCTCTCAGGATAACAAGACGGCAGTGATTGAGAGGGAAAACATATGAGAGGGTATTGATAATGGGGCAGTAGATGAGATGGATACTAAATGAAAATGCAGGAAAGAGAGGGAAAGCAAGTGAGTGGGCATTGGATGAGAGGGTAGTGACTTGAGAGGGCAATGAGTGGGAGGGGACTGAATGAGAGGGCCACGAAATGAATAGGCAGGAGTGAGGGGGTGAAAGCAAATGAGAGGGGCACTAAATGAAAGGGCAGTGACTGAGAGGGCAATGTGTGGGAGGGGACTGAATAAGAGGGGAGGCAATGAAAGGGCAGTGACTGAGAAGAGTGAGAGGGCAATAGCAATGAGTGGGAAGGGAAAATCAAATGAGTGGGAAATGTTGAGAGAAATTCACCTTTTTCTGTGGCCACTTTGTTGACATTCTTGTATAAAATCCCAGAAACCTCGTCAAGGATGATTGGAAAGGAGTTTTAATTCACATGGACTAAGTACCCTGATGGTAGTGTTTTATCCATGGTACCTGAAGCCTTTGTTTATATTCTGAGGATAAATTCACATGTATAAAGTACTTTCACTTCCTTCCCCTTATTTTCTTCCCTCACTTCCTTCCCTCATCACCTCACTTCACCACTTCCCCTCACTCATCTTCCCTCCCTCCCCCCCTTTCCCCCCCACCACACAACACACGCCAACAATTTTTACATACAAAACTTTTAAGACTTTTTTTTACCCACGTACAAACAAGTTTATATATTTTGTCATATATAAAGTTTATTGTGGGAAAAAAAACAGAGGTATATTTTGTTTTGTTTTTTTATGATTGTTGTAAGTTTGTGTGAGTTATTGGTGAGAGAGAGAGGGAGGAGGGAGAGAGAGAGAGAGAGGGGGGGGAAGGTGAGGCAGTTTAACACTGTGAAGAAGAAGAAAGAAGAGACATGATGGAGAGGAAGACACGAAGTACCAGCATCCGAAGCGTCGTAGTGACTCAGTGACGGTAAATTTGGTGGCTCAGAGTTTCCCTGAGAGAGAGAGAGAGAGAGAGAGAGAGAGAGATGGAAAAGATCAATTGTTTTCTTCATCGACTCGACAAATGGTGACGAAGCAACACAAACAACAACAACAAACAAAAACAAGAAACACAGAAATAGAAACACACTAAGATTGTATTCTGGTGCTGGCAGGGGGGTGGGTGGTGGGGGGGGGGGGGGTAAGCTACTGGTGGAAGGTGATTGGTCAATAAGTTGTATCAAGAGTTTGTGATTGGTCGTAACTTGAAGGGTGTGTGTGTGTGTGTGTGTGTGTGTGTGTGTGTGTGTGTGTGTGTGTGTGTGTGTGTAGATGAGGGGGAACAACTTCTCAAAGGTAAATAGAGATCAGCTCGAGTTTAACTTCAGTCAGATTCCGTGAGAGGTGGGGAGGAGGAGGAGGAGGAGGAAGAAGAGGAGGAGGAGGAAGAGGTAGAGGAGGAGGAAGAGGAAGAGGAGGAGGAGGAAGAAGGTGGAAGAACGAAGAGGAGAATGAGGGAAAAGAAGGGGAAGGGAGGAATGAGAATTAGAAGGAGGAAGAATATGGTGGGTGGAGTATGGTGAGGTTGTATGGTGGGTGGGGTATGGTGTGTACAGTATGGTGATGGTTGTAAATGGTGCAATATGGTAATGAATGGTGTTGTATGGTAAAGAATAGTGTATCATGGTGATGGTAGATGGCATTGTCAACCTAACCTCAGCATTCAACACCGTTACAACATCACTACGCCTCACCACTCATCCCCACCAGTCATCACCTCACCACTCAACACCACTAGTCATCACCATCTGATCAGTCTATGCTCCCCCACTCATCAAATCATCGCAAGGCAACGACAAATGCACTAATTAGCTAATGCAAATAACTCATCTGCAATAACATTATCTTTGCCCTTAATTACAGAGCGACCGTAATTCTGTAGCGTAATGAACGAATAATTAACGAGTAGATGAGAACTGATATACTTGTTGTTGAGAGTATGTTTGAGTATATCCATTCGTTACAGTATAATAGGGTAGATTATAGGAGCTTGGAGGATATATTTGTAGTTTTACACTGGTTTATTGCTAGTTTGGTAGAGAGAGAGAGAGAGAGAGAGAGAGAGAGAGAGAGAGAGAGAGAGAGAGATCGAACACAGACAAACACACACACACACAGACTGACAGGTACATAGAAACACACACACACACATTTTTAATCTAACACAATAGCTCTGTGTTCCACCATCTGTGTTCAATGTTATTTTTAGTATAATATCACAAACTTTTTTCAATGACCTGTTTTACTTGGTGTATTTTTACGTGAATTCAACTTTTCAATATTTTTATACTTTTCAACTTTTAGTTTTTTAGGAATTAATTTTATGTATGTATGTATGTATGTATGTATGACAAATGTATCTTATGCAATTATTGTGTGTGTGTGTGTGTGGGTAGCGTGTGTAGGGGTTGTATTGTGTGGGTGTGTGTGTGTCTGTGTGTGGGGGGATTAGCGTGTGTAGGGGTTGTATTGTGGGTGTGTGTGTGTGTCTGTGTGTGGGGGGATTAGCGTGTGTAGGGGTTGTATTACATGTGTGTGTGTGTGTGTAGGTGTTTTAGTGTATGTGTATGTGTGTATGTAAGGGGTCTTCGTGTATGCTAGTGGTATACATGTATGTGTGTATATTAGACTAAGAATAACCTAACCTAACCCCACACACTCAGCTCTACCACACTCTACAGAACCAAGCAGAGTCACAGCGAACACAGTACTCTTGTAAACAGATCAATGAAGAATGTGAACACGAGATATATTTTAGAGTCTGAATTTCCATTGTGAGATTGGACACAGTTTTAGAAATTCTGATTGTTGTTGTTGTTGTTGTTGTTGTTGTTGTTATTATCGTCACCAGAGAGAGAGAGAGAGAGAGAGAGAGAGAGAGAGAGAGAGAGAGAGAGAGAGAGAGAGAGAGAAGAATGAATGAGATATGGAAGAGGATGATAAATATGTAAATGAAGGAATAAGTAAGAGATATTGATGAAGACGGGAGACAGGAGTGGGTGATAATTTGGAAGGAGAGAGAGAGAGAGAGAGAGAGAGAGAGAGAGAGAGAGAGAGAGAGAGAGAGAGAGAGAGAGAGGAATGTTCAGGAATACAATATAATTTCAACGTTAATGAATTTGGCTTTGGTAAACTCAGGTAAACTCAACACCTTTACCTGGGCAAGTTTACCTTCATGTCCTAATCAGTGATAGAGTTGCTGTCTGTCTGTCTGTCTGTCTGTCTGTCTGTCTGTCTGTCTGTCTGTGTGTCTGTCTACCTGTCTGTCTGTCTGTGTGTGTCTGTCTATCTATCTGTCTGTCTGTCTATCTGTCTGTCTGTCTGTCTGTCTGTCTGTGTATCTATCTGTTTGTCTGTTTGTCTGTCTGTCTGTCTATCCGTCTGTCTGTCTGTCTGTCTGTCTGTCTGTGTATCTATCTGTCTGTCTGTCTGTCTGTCTATCTGTTTGTGTTTATCATTCCTGGCACTCTACTTGGCACTCATTCCTAGCACTCACGAGGGGAAGACAGTGACATAATGGCACTGTCTGTCTGTAAGTCCGATAATGGCTCCCAAGTTGTTTATTTATCTGTCTAAGTTGAGGGAATTCTGTCAGCTGAGTGGTGGGGGGAGT
>CAUDMG010000952.1:60000-61435 GCA_958450375.1 Homarus gammarus
ATCATAAGTGTACCATAAGTGTACCATAAGTGTATCATAAGTGTACCATAAGTGTATCATAAGTGTACCATAAGTGTACCATAAGTGTACCATAAGAGCCCATAAGTGTACCATAAGTGTACCATAAGAGCCCATAAGTGTACCATAAGTGTATCATAAGTGTACCATAAGTGTACCATAAGTGTACCGTAAGAGCCCATAAGTGTACCGTAAGAGCCCATAAGTGTACCATAAGTGTACCATAAGTACCATAAGTGTATCATAAGTGTACCATAAGTGTACCATAAGTGTACCGTAAGAGCCCATAAGTGTACCATAAGAGCCCATAAGTGTACCATAAGTGTACCATAAGTGTATCATAAGTGTACCATAAGTGTACCATAAGTGTACCATAAGAGTACCATAAGTGTACCATAAGAGTACCATAAGTGTACCATAAGTGTACCATAAGAGTACCATAAGTGTACCATAAGTGTACCATAAGTGTATCATAAGTGTACCATAAGTGTACCATAAGTGTACCATAAGTGTACTATAAGTGTACCATAAGTGTACTATAAGTGTACCATAAGTGTACTATAAGTGTACCATAAGTGTACCATAAGAGCCCATAAGTGTACCATAAGTGTACCATAAGAGCCCATAAGTGTACCATAAGTGTACCATAAGAGCCCATAAGTGTACCATAAGTGTACTATAAGTGTACCATAAGTGTACCATAAGTGTACCATAAGACCCCATAAGTGTACCATAAGTGTACCATAAGACCCCATAAGTGTACCATAAGTGTTACCATAAGTGTACCATAAGTGTACCATAAGAGCCCATAAGTGTACCATAAGTGTACCATAAGAGCCCATAAGTGTACCATAAGTGTACTATAAGTGTACCATAAGTGTACCATAAGTGTACCATAAGTGGTGACAGTATTTAATTAATTTTGTTATTTGTAAGTCTGTCTGTCTGTCTGTCAGTCTGTCTGTCTATCTATCTATCGACCTGATTATTATACCAAGCTTGGACATCTATTTAAGCTTTCAGTAGACACAATTTAAGCTGCCATTAGCCACAGCTTAAGCTTCTTACTATGACTCAGATTATACATCAAGCTTGGACATCTAGTGTAAGCTTTCAGTAGACACAATTTAAGCTGCCATTAGCCACAGCTTAAGCTTTTTACTATGACTCAGATTTTACATCAAGCTTGGACATCTAGTGTAAGCTTTCAGTAGACACAATTTAAGCTGCCATTAGCCACAGCTTAAGCTTTTTACTATGACTCAGATTTTACATCAAGCTTGGACATCTAGTGTAAGCTTTCAGTAGACCCAATTTAAGCTGCCATTAGCCACAGCTTAAGCTTTTTACTATGACTTAGATTTTACACCAAGCTTGGACATCTAGTGTAAGCTTTCAGTAGATACAATTTAAGCTG
>CAUDMG010000955.1:0-50120 GCA_958450375.1 Homarus gammarus
TAGTATTGCATTTTGTATCATTATAATTAATTATTATTAATATCGACTTCACTCCCCAATTCCACCCCAAAGCAAATTATCGTCCTAATCTTTAACACCTTCAATATTAATGTCGTATTTCTCTTTCAGCTCCAGCATTAAGTTAACGAGCACTTAGCGTTGTAATAAGCTACATTTTTGGGTGCTTGCAGGTAGTGTATAATTAAGCAAGCGACCCCCCCCCCCCCCCCTCCCGAGTCCACGTAACGTCACCCACTGACAAAGTTGAGACCAAAATCAAGCGACCTCACACACTTATCCCTCCCACAACTAAAAAGAAAGTATAATAATAATAACCACAGCTATTATTCATCACATATACAACCAATACCTGACAAACACCGACCAAACAGCAGCTATCACTCCATCACTATGGGCATGCTTAAGTACAGTCGCCCGTGAGACGCCCGGTACAGATCTAGGGGCTGGCAGAGAGAGACGTGGCGAACCTGGGAGGTGTTCCGTCCTCCATGGGATGAGTTGAAATGTACGAAAATGTGTCCTTAGGAAACCCAACTTTGGACGAGATGAGGGTTAGGAAAACAGATGAGGAGAGGTGAATATAAAGTGTGGAGCGGGTTATTATTAAGAAGTTACACAGCAGCGTGTCTTGTTCAAAGGGTCATATACGGGAGTCATTTATTATCGTTTGTGGAAGGACATCATTTGTTAAAGGTAATCATGCATACACAGACACACGTACGTACAAGAGAGAGAGAGAGAGAGAGAGAGAGTGTTTGAGGACCAATGTGACTAATCATTATGAGCGTATACGGTTAAATGCTCTTTACCAAATTTAACTGTGTAATACCAATACAAGTCCTTGATCAGCAAATAGAAAAACAAAAACCTTCCATACAATTAACAAGTTTCTGCACTACAGTATAACTTCCTCGATACACCTGGGTGATTAATAAGGTTACGTGTTCTGTTTACCTGTGTGTGTGTTTCTCATACTATAGAGTATTTTGAACCAGGTTTATCACTTAATAATGTTGCCCTGGGGACATCACCGGTCCTATAATGTTGTTTTGGTACAAATGAAATGATTATGAACAAGCTGCAGCGGCTCACTGAAATAAACCCCACATACTAAATTATACAAATGGCAGTCCTGTTCTCTCATCTGTCTCTCTCTCTCTCTCTCTCATACTCTCTCTCTCTCTCTCTCTCTCTCTCTCTCTCTCTCTCGTTTCTCCTAGCGTTCGTCTTTGTCTTTCCCTAAATTAGTCGATAGTTATTAAAGGTGTTTGAAATATATGCAAGAGAGAGATCTTGGTGTGTGTATGTATGTATGTATGTATGTATGTAGATCAAAGATTAAAGGAAAAAATATATATATTTGATATTTCTAAATATAGTTGTGTTTTAATATTTCTACGTCCGTGTGAATGAAAGGAGACAAAGGTAGAGTTACACTATTATGTTGTGTGTTTGTCTGTCATTTAGTCTACTATGAAGACAAAACAATTCTCTTGCTATCAACAAAAGCGAAATAAACAAATTTTAAACAATTTTTACCCGTATATAAAGTTTACAATATAATCTGTAGTTCTAAAGATCCACATCACCGTGAAACTGGTTGATATCCTCTCGTTTACTCAACCATAAACACCAAACATTCAGGCGATAAGGTTCACTTAACCTAAATTATACTATAGACAAAAAAACCCACAGCTTTTGTTTGGATAGAATTTGTTTGATTTTATTTATAAATTGTCTATTATAGAGTTGATCTATTGTAAACTGTTGTATTTTGACAGGTTTTGTGTTGGAATGGTTTGTGGTGCATGAATTACATACATACATACATACATACATACATACATACATCCTCCTCTAACACACATACAATAAATGAACGGCAGCACAGGCAGAGGACAAGAGAACGATCGTCTGGCGAAGTTACCTTGAGCGCCTTCCATAAGCCAACTCGGTTAATAAGGACTGAATACCTGATATAATCTGTCTGTGTCGCCCCCTTAATTGGACCACTTAAATATCTTCTCACGTCTCCAGGTAAGAGGAGAAATTAAGTTACGGATGATTGGGAATTTTTAATCAGTCTCTCTCTCTCTCTCTCTCTCTCTCTCTCTCTCTCTATACGTGTTTTAGCGTCTCTTCGTGTCTCAATGTCTCTTAGCGTCTTTATATGTCTTTCAAAAACTCTCTTAGCATCTCTCAGTGTCTCCTAGCCTCTCTCAATACCTCCTAACATCTCTCACTATCTCTCAGCATCTCTCCATATCTCTGATGAACGAGTGACATAACCATCCACGAGGTTATATATACTATGCTGTACCTTCTTGATAATACAGTCTGTTTCATGTAATATCTAAATAATGCATAGATACTTGCTGTACCCTCTTGATAATACAGTTTATGTCATGTTATATCTAAATAATACATAGATACTTGCTGTACCCTCTTATTAATACAGTTTCTGTCATGTAATCACTAAAAATAAGTAAATTAACCTTGCTGTAACCAATAATTACTACATAATAATTGCTGTAGTTGCTAAATAATACAATTAATGATTATGTACTATTTTAATAATACAGTATACAGTACTTAATGTAGGGGGTGATTTATACATTATGTTATGTATTTACTGTAGTCTGTAAATGGTTTAGGTTTATTATAAATTGACATAATGAGGGTAAGAATTGAGAGAGAGAGAGAGAGAGAGGAAAATACACACACACGAACTCCTACAAACATACATACATACACACACACACACACACACACAAACAAACATCTCCATCTGTCTGTCTGTCTTCCTCAGAACTCAATATTTATGTAAAACATTTGGTCTTAAAATTCAACCAGAGTTTTTCCTTTTTCATTTTTTATGAAACCTTTTAACAATGACGGTATGAGAGTTCCGTTCATCTCCCAAGGGAGGAAACTTAACCCGATTCGACTTATTTTTCTCCAAATTTCACATAACGTATTAAAAGCGACTCCAGATAGATAGATAGATAGATACTTCCTCAACCTGGTAATGTGAGGTGGGGTGTTGTCGTCTTGATGTTACTCACTTTTCAAGAATTTATTTATCTATTGAAAAAAAAATTGCTATTGTTTACGTATGAATAAATAGGTAAGTTAGTTGTTGTTTGTGTTAAAAAAAGACGTATTAGTTGTTGATTCTCTTTAATTTTATATTGAAGCTTTTATTTATATCATCGTCGTCTTTTGTTTACGATATAAAGGATGGAAACTTGATGCTCACTTGTTTTTTTTTTGTCATTGTGTTTATAACTTTTACATGGAATTACAGACGATTTTTTTTTACTTTGTCTCATGTTTTTTAGTTATCTCTCTTACTTGGTTTTGGTGTGGGAGAGAGAGAGAGAGGATAAGTTGACAAACAAGTTCAAGATGGTAAAGTTTACTCACGTAGGAGAGAAAGTTATAAACATTTGAACACCTCGAGATATACGTTATGGCGACGACACCTCGACTATGACATTTGAAACTAAACTAATCCCATATATATCAACTAAGATATCGGCTGGAAAATATTATTAATCCCAGAGGTTTATGCCATTAGCCTCAGCAATGAACCGTCCACACAGGGGAGGCAAAATCCGGTGTGAGTAGAAATTAATGACCGTAGTTTTCCGGGTGTTGATGTGAGAACGTTTGGTCCTTTGTGTTATGCCCCGTCAGCTGTTGGCGTCCGATGTACGGTAATTCATGACACGTGTGAGATATATGCTTTAATTATAACTCTAAACCTTTTTAATGTTATAGTTCTCTTATATTGTTTACCGTTATATAAATCATCTTTTAAAATGGTAATAAGATTAATGATCCTTAAAATAGAATTAACGAGGAAAAGAACATATTTCACGATAGTTGTCAGATGTAAGGGAATGGTTGTGTTGTAAAGAAACATGCAAACGAAAACACTAAGTACACAATCACCTGTTTCTCTTGTCTCTGTCTGTCTGTCTCACCCTTTCACTGTACACAAAAGAAACAAAACTCACGAACTAATATTATTAAGTTAAACCAACAAAAATAATTTTGTAATTAGGAAAAAAATAATTATTGTGAAAGTAAATATATTGAACCACACACACACACACACACGTCACTGCACCAGGACTACATCAACAAACATTCTAATGAGCAGTACACAAAAGATAAGGGCAGGGGGGGGGGGGGGAGGTTACCAAGCTATGATCAAGAGTTGTAATCACAGAAGTTAAACGGGAATATGAACACCAATCCTCAGTGGTGACCCAAGTCTACGGGTCTACGGTAGAACCGAGTGTTGCTACCAGCCGTCACAAGTGGTCTACAGGTCTACGGTAGAGCCGAGTGTTGCTACCAGCCGTCACAAGTGGTCTACGGGTCTACAGTAGAGCCGAGTGTTGCTACCAGCTGTCACAAGTGGTCTACGGTAGAACCGAGTGTTGCTACCAGCCGTCACAAGTGGTCTACAGGTCTACGGTAGAGCCGAGTGTTGCTACCAGCCGTCACAAGTGGTCTACGGGTCTACAGTAGAGCCGAGTGTTGCTACCAGCTGTCACAAGTGGTCTACGGTAGAACCGAGTGTTGCTACCAGCCGTCACAAGTGGTCTACAGGTCTACGGTAGAGCCGAGTGTTGCTACCAGCCGTCACAAGTGGTCTACGGGTCTACAGTAGAGCCGAGTGTTGCTACCAGCTGTCACAAGTGGTCTACGGTAGAGCCGAGTGTTGCTACCAGCTGTCACAAGTGGTCTACGGGTCTATGGTAGAGCCGAGTGTCGCTACCAGCTGTCACAAGTGGTCTACGGTAGAGCCGAGTGTTGCTACCAGCCGTCACAAGTGGTCTACAGGTCTACGGTAGAGCCGAGTGTTGCTACCAGCCGTCACAAGTGGTCTACGGTAGAGCCGAGTGTTGCTACCAGCCGTCACAAGTGGTCTACAGGTCTACGGTAGAGCCGAGTGTTGCTACCAGCCGTCACAAGTGGTCTACAGGTCTACGGTGTTTTGTGTTCAGTTTCAAGCTGAGACGCCTGGGTATCTAAACGACGGTGTTACTGTCTTATTAAATTCGCTGAACGTATTCCATGCTCGGAGTCTTATACAAAGACGTTATGTACAAAAGTCCATCAAGACCATAACCTAGCCTAACCTAACCCACCCTACTCCTTCTAGACCGAATATGATACAGTCTCCCTTCTTCCCTCGCCACAGATCTGACCTGCTCGCCAACAGATCTCACCTGCTCGCCACTACAGTCATCTCTCCACCAGCCTGATTGACTTACCAATAAGTTCTCCTCGTGTCTAACTAAACACATCTGCTCCATCACCAACGCTTCCTACAGCCACACAAGATGCCCAGCTGACTACAAGACCTCAAATGTATCACCAATGCCCAAATCAACGAACCCACGATCCATACGACCCACGACTCATTGCCATCACCCCAATCCTACCAAACCAATCAAGAGCCAGCATTTACTCTCCATTATAGAATAGTATTAACAAAGGCAATAGAGGCATAAGCATCACTCGGTCAATCTTTTGTTCCTATGATGACGACACAAGACCTCAGGTACAAATGGATGTGTCAGATTAATTATTTCTTCACAGGTAAGTCTCTCTCTCTCTCAAGTGCAGGTGTCCTCATTATGGTTTGGCTAGACAGGGAAACAAAAGAGAGTGCATAGACGAAACGTAACGTAACGTAACCTAACCTAACCTATCAAAGTTCAAAGTTGTTGAAGATTACTGGCCTCTTCGCCGTTAGGCTATTTCGGCCGAAGCTGATTAGCTGGACTTCTTTTTTTTCTTGGTTCTTCTTTTAGTTTTTACTTTCCATTCTTCTTCTTGTTCTTCGTCTTCTTCTTTTTGGTCTTCTTCTTTCTGGTCTTCTATTATGATAATGTTATCAGGTTCTTGGTTGTTCTTATCTTGGTTGTTCTTGTCTTGGTTGTTCTTATCTTGGTTGTTCTTGTCTTGGTTGTTCTTTTCTTGATTCTTGACTGCAAGGAGGGCCTCCTTGTAGGTCAATTTTTCTTTAGCCCGCAGCCTGGCCACCCTGCACTCCTCCCTCCACTTGGGACAATGCCGGTCGGAGGAGGAGTGAGGGCCACCACAAGCCGCGCACTTCTTAGCGGCCGCCTGGCAGTCAGCGTCAGTGTGGCCGGGTGCCCCGAAAGCTTGAGCACACCTCCCGAGCACGACACTTCCGCGCCAGATGGCCATACTTCTGGCAATTGTAGCAGCGAGTGGGTTTTTGCTGGTAAGGCTTTACTGGGATTTTCTCCCAACCCAGTAAAACGGAGCTAGGAAGTTCCTTAGGAAAACCAACCAGGGCAGTTGTGCTGGTCAGCTTCCTAAGTACTGAGAGCTGATCTCCAATCAGCTCGGCAAGTTCATGTTTTTCAAGATACTCAATTTCTGTGTGGGAAATGACTCCCAAAACTAAGTTGTCCTGAAGGCAGGCGTCAAACATGACGTCGACTCCATTGATATTCACACGGGGTGGCAATTTGTGGCCCTGTCCCCATTCCTCGAAGGTGATGATAAGGGTACCGCCTTTACTGCGGACGACCCCTGTCACCCCCGTGAGTCCGATGTGGTCAAAAAAATCTTTAATGACAAGAAGATTGAGTTTCTTGCGCGAAGGGTGCTCGACCGGAATCAGTCTAACAACCTTCGCCTGGGCTAAGGTGAACATGGTCACGTGGTACCTCAGGAGGAAGGAGCGGGGAGCCGGGAGAACCTACCTCGCCGAGGTTCAGTTCTTAAGTGTAAAAAGATAGTTATCCATTTGCAGCTGGGTAAGCTTTTAAATTACCCAGGACAGAACCAGTGACCCTTAGGATAGGACGTGTGTGCTGCATCCACTAGGCCGCTGCACCCCTGAGTAAACATCGAAGTCGTGGTTGAAACGTTCCAGGCAGACGTACAGGGTTGAAAGGCTCGAGGCATGAACTTACAGGACCGAGACCCGAGGTTCATCTCTGCGTACCTCCACAACCCTGACTGAAGTTACTGAACTAGGCTGTGTGGCGACCTGGCCCGTACCCACGCGCACACCTCCGCCTACTGACGTTATCACATACAGGGGGGGAAAAAGAGTGCCCGACCACAGATCCTGAGGGTGGAGGCCAGAGCCTGGTGGGGGCGGCCTCAACACGCACCTCCCCTCCACGCTACGTGTTGTAGTTCCTCAGTTGACTGCCACACCAACCCCTCCCTCCCAACACTCCACATTTAATAAGCGATGTTACAGATAGTGTAATGATATCGGGATCTTGGATGTTGTTCTTGTCTTGGTTGTTCTTGTCCTGCTTTTTCTTTTCTTGATTTTTCACTACAAGGAGGGCCTCCTTGTAGCTCAATTTTTCTTTAGCCCGCAGCTTGGTCACCCTGCACTCCTCCCTCCACTTGGGACACTCCCGGTCGGAGGAGGAGTGAGGGCCACCACAAGCTGCGCACTTCTTCGCGGCCGCTTGGCAGTCAGCGTCAATGTGGCCGGGTGTCCCGCAGCTCGAACACACCTCCTGAGCACGACACTTCCGCGCCAGATGGCCATACTTCTGGCATAAAGAGTGCTCTGGATGCGAATCAACGATCCTAAGGACAGGTGGTGAACGCTGTGTCCACTCTGACATAAGTTTTCCTTCAAGTACAAGTCTGGTGGTGATTGGCTGTGTAGTTGCGTGGAGGTGGAAAGTGCGCCTTGTGATTGCTGGGTGAGTTGCGTGCGTGAGTGGTGGTGTGGCGTGACGCAAGGGGGGAGGGAGGGGAAGGGTGCGTTAGTCGCTGTGTTTTAGAAGGTGACTACATACATACATACATACACTCCACTAGTCGTGTAAGTAATCAGCTAATGCCAAATTCAGATATTAAAAGATTAACCTACAGGGCTTCCCCATGCTTCCTCCCCGTCTGGCAGGTGTTACCGTCCCAGCGGCTCTTCCTTACCTGCACCTACAGTAGCACTTAATTAGTAAGGTGAGGCAGGTGAGGGGCTGGTGATTGATTGCTTATGTATTTCGACAAGAGTAGAGACTCCTTTGGTTGGTTCTCACGACACCTGGGGGGCGGCAGGGTGGTGAGGTGGGTGGTAGGGTGGTGAGGTGGGTGGTAGGGTGGTAAGGTGGGTGGTGAGGTGGGTGGTAGGGTGGTGAGGTGGGTGGTAGAGTGGTAAGGTGGGTGGCAGAGAAAGAGGCAGAGTGGCAGGGGTGGCAAAGAGGCATGGGTGGTAGCGTAGGAGGGTGATAGGAGCGGCTGGGGTAGGGGCGGCAGGGTGGCAGGGCGGCAAGGGCCTCAGAATCAGTCACTATATACAACACTCTTAACACAACACAATGCTAGAAGGACACAACAACCACTCTGTACCTTAAGAACAAATTCAACATAGACACCAGAGAGCATAACACCCTTATAGACGGGTCATATACCTTACCTCACCTAATTTATTGCCCCTTATATCCTGTCATTAACCTTTCATTATTATCACGAACGTATTTTTTTTATTTTTTTTTTTTGGGGGGGGGTGGGGTGGGGTCTCGGGAAGGGGGTGGGGGGGGTCTCGGGAAGGGGGGGGGTGGGGTGGGTCTCGGGAAGGGGAGGGGGGTGGGGTGGGGTCTCGGGAAGGGGAGGGGGGTGGGGTGGGGTCTCGGGAAGGGGGGGTGGGGGTCTCGGGAAGGGGGGGTGGTGGTAAGTGAGTAAAGATGGATCAAAATAATAACTTTGGCCTTTTAACTCTCCCTCTACCCATTCCTCCCCCTTCACCCCCGCTCCCCCCTCCTCCCCTTCCCTCCCCCATCGTCGACTAAAGGTCACTCATTTATTCTATAACAAAAATCAAGAGTTAAATATTACACATTTTCTCTGCCAATATTTCCGTGAAAAAAAAATCAAAGTTAAAAAGAATATGGGAAGAATTAACCATGAAATAAAAATATATAACAAGTTCAAAGGTCAGAAGCGTGGGTTGTGTGACCTTTGCCCTGGGTGGGTAGGTAGGTATTGTAGGTTAGGTAGATACTGCACTCGTTCATCTTCACTTTACCCATCTGTAATGTTAGGTGCTCAATCACAGCTAAGTGAACCAGGGGCGCCCCGAGGGTAAACCAGCGACCTATCCTAAACTTTCAAGAGACTTTATCTACCCAGAAACGTCTTCAATGAAAACATCCCAGGAGTGATAACTATAATTTTCCACCAGTAAGTTTCTAGACGGTAAACAAGAGAGACAGGTTCAACAGGATGCAGCCATCTACTTCAAAAGTACAGTAAAAAAAAAATCAATACAGGTTTTCGACTTTAGTTGTGGCCGTTAACAACTGAAGAGCCTTTGGTGAACAAGACAATGTTGGGAAACAGTTCGTGCCTGACAGGAACACCATATTTTATCGTGATATATTGTATTTGGAAAGTAAAACACGAGAATCTAGTAGGATCATTAAGTGTCCTTCAAATAACAACCAGCGCTCATGAGGGAGGAAGACCACAACAAACTGAAGGGACGTATTAAAGGAAGAACCAGACAACTAAGAGACATCCTCCTCGATCCGGGAAAGATCACCAACATCTGACTGTATCCAGATTGAGTTTTGCATATTATGATACACATTGGGCCTTGATCTTTGGTAATGACATGAAACACTGAACAACATGTCAGTTCTAAGACGATACATGATGGCTGGGCTGGTAAATCACTAAAAAAAATCCTGTATTAATAACACAAAGGACTGAAAAGTTATTTTATTTTATTTAATTAACGATATACGGAAGCCACTATCTAGAAAATCAATGGATCACGAAAATTTCCCGAGTGATTTTATACAACAGATATAAGAACATAAGAACGGAGGAAACTGCAGCGGGCCTGTTGGCCCATACTGGGCAGTCCCGTTTACACCCAACCCCTATTGCTCATATGAGCATCCAACCAATGTTTGAAGCAATTCAGCGTATTCGAGTTAATGATGATATTTGGTAACTTGTTCCATTCATCCACTACTCTGTTTCAAAACCAGTGTTTACCTATTTCACGCCTAAATCTAAATTTGTCTAATTTAAAACCATTGTTACGAGTTCGCTCCTGGTTGGATAGTTTGAGTACCTTTGTAATGTCCCCTTTGTTTAGCCCTGCCTTCCACTTATACACCTCTATCAGGTCGCCCCTCGCTCTACGTCTCTCAAGGGAGTGCAAATTAAGATGCTTTAACCTGTCTCTATACTCAAGGTTCCTAATGCCCGGGATTAGTCTTGTCATTCTAAATCACGATCTTCAACACGAGAGGTAAGGACGATTTACTCAGTGACGACACAAGACTCACGAACGAGTGAGTACAATAACAACGATACCTGACATAAAACTAACTTGGACATACCTGAAGTGTGTTGCGTTGTGTTACGGTCCCTCCATGAGCTGTTAACTTTCACCTACCTGGAAAACAAAACCATCAGATTAACTTTCCATCCCACTTTACGCCTAGATTTGTTTATTTTTGTGTAAAGGTTAAGGAAAATTTCACCACTTATACGAATGGCAATAGAAACTAACCAACCCTAACCAAATCAATATGGTTTTGTTAGTTCGTGTTGTCTGTCATCATTATTGGTTTAGACGTTCAGCCTTCATGGAGAAAGATCATTAAGTTCTGAAAGAAAACTACAGTATATTTCCAAAAAAAATTTCCTTCTCTCCTTTAAATAAACATTTATGCATAACAACAAATGTGACCATAAAGAATCTGCCCTGAGAAATTAATTAAGACACCTGTCCATACTGTCATTATAACATCAGCAGAAGTAATGTTCACCTTGTCCTGGTGGTAGAGGAAGCCTTGGTATCACCCGTTGTGTCTTGGACCATGGACCATCCTGCCTGAAACAACAATCATCAATCAGGCAACAGCTCTGCTTTTATTACTCTAATTATATACAACTTTATTCTATAAACACTAACACAAGAGATGGTCGATACGGCCATCTCTCAAGGATCAGTACAGCTCCTTGATATAAATTTCCACAGCAAAGTACAAGTCATAATGGCCACAAACTCACTCACTCACAAACCTACATTAACAATTTCCCGGTGAGGAAGGTGCAGGGAGTGAGGTGAAGGAGGGAGGTGCAGGGAGTGAGGTGAGGAAGGTGCAAGGAGTGAGGTGAGGGAGGTGCAAGGAGTGAGGTGAGGGAGGGAGGTGAGGGACGGAGCCACAGTTACTTTTATCATAATAGTAAGTATTTTAAAGAGGCGACATTTACCTGCACCAAATAGAATCTGACCTAACCAACCAAAGAATCCTAACCTAACTTTAACTTTCTAGCTCGTCATATTAAACAAAGTAATTATTTTAATATCTGGTACCAATGAAAGCAAATTTGTTGAATCGTCATGGTTTAATTTTACGATTTTTTGTGGGCGTCAGAGTACTCTGGACCGAGCAGGATGATTGTAAACAAATGACAACTCACGGTGAATCAGCAGATGTTTCTGAGGAATATTTACGGTAAATAATTAATTTCCTCGCGTTCAAAGCACATAGAGACGATAGAGACGTTATTTTAGTGTCATATGATCAGTTTTTCAATTTTTACCTCACAATTTCCTTCATCCTTCATGCCCTGCCCACTAAAAATTAAAATAAAAGGTTGTCGCCTCTTTAATAAAATATTTATTATAATGGTAAAGATCACCTGTGGAAGGAATGAACGAAATCGAACAAATCCTTCTGAAAGTCGCCGTCTCAGTTTTCAGTGGCAGCTGGTGACCGGGACGCCATTTTGTCAAAACACGGCAGAAAACTTGATTATTTCCCATATAACTCTAATAATATGTCTATGTACTCCGCCCAGTAAGGTCGTGTGAACTGTTAGTGATGGTAAGAGTTTATAGTGAAGGTGAATAAGTTAACGATATACACCTGTTGGTTGTGTTATGGGCAGGAGGTGAGTCAGCTCCTGCCTACACCGGCCTCATTAACCACAACAAATATAACCCTTATTGACCACCAATTACCTCTTAGTCTTATCTCCCTTCACAAACGATGACACTTAATACCACTTTACTGTTGCACTTTATAAACAGTTCACAGTGACACTTGTTAACGCGACAACAGCGACAAACTAACTGACCGTCGCAGCTCAGCACAAAGCAAATGGTGGAGCTTCACGAGACTCAGTGAACGAACCTGTCTCGTTACTGTGAGAAGACTCGAGTGTACTGTATCGTTCTGTGTGTCGGAGCTTTACGAGACTCAGTGAACGAACTTGTGTCGTTACTGTGAGAAGACTCGAGTGTACTGTATCGTTCTGTGTGTCGGAGCTTCACGAGACTCAGTGAACGAACTTGTGTCGTTACTGTGAGAAGACTCGAGTGTACTGTATCGTTCTGTGTGTCGGAGCTTTACGAGACTCGGTGAACGAACTTGTCTCGTTACTGTGAGAAGACTCGAGTGTACTGTATCGTTTTGTGTGTCGGAGCTTTACGAGACTCGGTGAACAAACCTGTCTCGTTACTGTGAGAAGACTCGAGTGTACTGTATCGTTCTGTGTGTCGGAGCTTCACGAGACTCAATGAACGAACCTGTCTCGTTACTGTGCGAAGATTCGAGTGTACTGTATCGTTCTGTGTGTCAGAGCTTCACGAGACTCAGTGAACGAACCTGTATCGTTCCCTGGGTGAATTGATAAAAAAAACATGATTCGTTGATGTAGAACGTATGTGGTCCACTGAGATGATGGAAGCTTACCCCTGCTGCCCACTAACTAACAAACTAGTCTACCCGCTACTACCGAACATAATGTAGACTCTTTCATGGTAACATTCATCTACACATTCACCATAAACGAGTATAATAACCAAGTATTATTATCTACGGTATTACTCTCATAATAACGCGTTTTAGTATAATTTAATCTTGCAAAGGAATTGTGTAAAGTGAGATACGATTGATAATGAATAATTGACTGGCCATTTGGGTTCCGCAGACAATGACAGATTCTAGTGAAGTTATCCATCATGACGTTCCGTTTTCTGTGGCCTTTCCGACGTGTCAGGACCACACGCGACCTCAATTTGTAAACATAAATTGATTCGAAGCCATAAGGGGGGGGGGGGGTATCCTGTTTAATCGGTTCTTAGGAGTTTATTACGTTTTTTGTTGTTGTTTATAAGTTTTAATAACGGTGTGTGTGTGTGTGTGTGTGTGTGTGTGTGTGTGTGTGTGCGTGCGTGGTCGCTAGCAAATGTAAGGACGGTACCTTACTATGATTGAGTGATCGATCACAGATAAAGACAACTAATTAAAGAAAGAAAGAGAAAAAATAATCTCTTTAAAAATTAATTATCTATGTTACATCATTCGTTGACAATTACTTCTAACTCACCTTGGTCACAGCAAGGCAAATATCAAGACACAAGTAAGAAAACACGTAGGTAACAACAGGTAATTAAATCTGAAGCGGACTCTGCAAAACTACAGGAAGATCTCAACAAATTTTTCGAATGGTCCGAAAAATGGCAGATGAAATTCAATGTGGACAAATGTAAAGTACTCAGTATAGGAGATGTAAACAGGGAAACCAGTTACCAGATGAACAACGATGCCATTGTGGAATCCGACTGCGAGAGAGATTTAGGAGTAATGATAAGTAGGAATCTTAAGCCATGTAAACAATGTGTTTTTGCTCGAAACAAGGCTAATAAAGTACTTGGGTTCATACAAAGGAGTGTTAGTTACAAGACTAGCGAGGTCATCCTAAAACTATTTCTTGCTCTTGGGAGACCCCACTTGGATTACTCAGTTCAATTCTGGTCACCGTATTACAGAATGGATATAGAATCCCTATAAAGAATTCAGAGGAGAATGACAAGACTAATCCCGGGCATCAGGAACCTTGAGTACAGAGACAGGTTAAAGCATCTTAATTTGCACTCCCACGAGAGACGTAGAGTGAGGGGCGACATGATAGAGGTGTATAAATGGAAGTCAGGGTTAAACAAAGGGGACATTACAAAGGTACTCAAACTATCCAACCAAGAGCGAAATCGTAACAATGGTTTTAAATTAGACAAATTTAGATTTCGGCGTGAAATAGGTAAACACTGGTTTGGAAACAGAGTAGTGGATGAATGGAACAAGTTACCAAATATCATCATTAACTCGAATATGCTGAATAGCTTCAAACATTGGTTGGATGCTAAAATGAACAATAGGGGTTGGGTATAAACGGGACTGCCCAGTATGGGTCAATAGGCCCGCTGCAGTTTCCTCCATTCTTATGTTCTTATGATGGGTTATTTACAATGATTGATGGATTGCAGATTTACAAATGTGATGTTCATGATTCATGATGAGTGGGTTGATTGATTAATTATTGACATGATTGATGGATGATAACTGTATACATTACTCTCTGGTGTATGTGTGTGGCCACTAAGACCCTGACTAACAGCATAAGATGCGTCCACGTCGAGTTTTTAGAGGAATTACTGACAAGTGAGTCACGAGGGAGGGGAAGTGGGGGAGGGGGAGGGGGGCAAGGGAAGGGTGATTGGTTAGCACGCAACGGACAGACAAACCATCACACGGACATGCATCCCAGGTGACTACGAACACGTACAGTAGATCACGGACAGACATTCATACACGGTAACCCAGATGACTAGAAGCCCAAACTGTACAATACTGTTACCTGTACTACCTGAGATGACCAGGTAGGTGACCATGTAGGTGACCAGGTAGGTGACCAGGCAGGCGACCAGGTAGGTGACCAGGTAGGTGACCAGGCAGGAGACCAGGTAGGTGACCAGGTAGGTGACCATGTAGGTGACCAGGTAGGTGACCAGGCAGGAGACCAGGTAGGTGACCAGGCAGGAGACCAGGCAGGTGACCAGGTAGGTGACCAGGCAGGCGACCAGGCAGGTGACCAGGCAGGTGACCAGGTAGGTGACCAGGCAGGTGACCAGGTAGGTGACCAGGTAGGTGACCAGGCAGGTGACCAGGCAGGAGACCAGGTAGGTGACCAGGTAGTGATGGTGGTAATTGACTCCTGCAGTATAGGTTAGGTTAGGTTAGGTTAGGTTTATACACCTGACAATATACCTGGCCATCATCTTCCGATATTTTATTCAAATATTCATTGATTGATTCTCCTTTCCCTTCCCTCCCCTCCTTCCTCCATTCACCTCCCCCCTCCCTTTTCCTTTCACCCCCCCCCTCCCCTCCTCTTCCTCTGGTCATCTAGGAGAGGTCAACATATGAAGGGCTCTAACAGTGTGACCTCTACAGCGTCGCCTACAGTAGTACACGTCTTGAATGTACCAATCAATCCAAGGCGTGTGTGGCGTAGGTCAGAGGTCATGCACCCTACACACACACACACACACACACACAGTTTGATATAGACTAACCACGACAACCACGACCACAACCTCCTCCCCCAACCACCACCACCACAACCACAACAACCACAAATGAGTACAGACAGACAGACAAACAGACAGACAGACACACAGACAGACAGACGAGAACTGAGTCCGCTCGTCTTTGAAACCGTGTACCTGTTCCTACCGCTTGAGTCCTTTGATGCACAGACCAGGTGTATTTATCTTCGTAATTAGGCGAATTGGAATCGAATCATGCGGAGCGTCTGTTTGTTTTCTCCCTAGTTCACTTTACAGCCCCCGAGCACCGTGTGTGTGTGTGTGTGTGTGTGTGTGTGTGTGTGTGAGGTGTTTGTATCTCGGTGTCTACATGCTTATCTGGTATTCAATCTCTCTCTCTCTCTCTCTCTCTCTCTCTCTCTCTCTCTCTCTCTCTCTCTCTTTCAACCAAATCTACCTAAACCTAACCTATCCTTACCACAAATGACAAAATTACTTGAATAAACATATTTTTTTTATATAAAACTTTTGTCTAGGGATTTATGGGTATGGTGGGAGGGGGTCGTAGGGAGAGAGAGGGGTGATAAACGGGTCGTGGGGAGAGAGAGGGGGAGGGGTCGTAGGGAGAAAGAGGGGGTGATAAACGGGTCGGAGGGAGAGAGAGGGGGTGATAAACCGGTCGTAGGGAGAGAGAGGGGGTGATAAAGGGGTCGTAGGGAGAGAGAGGGGGTGATAAACGGGTCGTAGGGAGAGAGAGAGGGAGTGATAAACGGGTCGTAGGGAGAGAGAGGGGGTGATAAACGGGTCGTAGGGAGAGAGAGAGAGGGAGTGATAAACGGGTCGTAGGGAGAGAGAGGGGGTGATAAATGGGTCGTAGGGAGAGAGAGGGGGTCATAAACGGGTCGTGGGGAGAGAGAGGGGGTGATAAACGGGTCGTGGGGAGAGAGAGGGGGAGATAAACGGGTCTTGGGGAGAGAGAGGGGGTGATAAACGGATCGTAGGGAGAGAGAGGGGGTGATAAACGGGTCGTGGGGAGAGAGAGGGGGGTGATAAACGGGTCGTGGGGAGAGAGAGGGTGTGATAAATGGGTCGTAGGGAGAGAGAGGGGGTGATAAACGGGTCGTGGGGAGAGAGAGGGGGTGATAAACGGGTCGTGGGGAGAGAGAGGGGGTGATAAACGGGTCGTGGGGAGAGAGAGGGGGTGATAAACGGGTCGTGGATAGAAGGAGTTGATGGGAAACGCTGTAGGGACGACACACGGGGCCCAAGCAACGATACACAGGGGCCTAAGAGGATAAAAAGGCCCCCGAAGGACCTGAGACGCGAGAGGGGCCACAAACTGGCCCCTCTCCTCTTCCTGTTCCTCACACAACCTTCCTTCTTCCTCTCCCTCTTGACCTCACACCACAAGAAGCATCAAATACAGTACACAATTACGGAAGTGAACTGTGGTGGTAGTGATGATGGTAGGCGGGGCTAGAACAACAGACGCACACACACACACACACACATATAAGGTATAGCCACCAGGTGAAGTCTTACCTTTACCCTTTAATTATGAAGTTGTAGAGCCAATATCCAGGTAGGTCTTCCATGACAGGTAACTAGTGGCGTTGGAAGTAGGGTAGGGTGGGGTGGGGTGGGGTTGGGTGGGGTTGGGTGGGGTGGGGTGGGGGTGTCTATTGGCTCACACACCTTGCCTTTATTATAAGCTATCGTAAGGTATTTGTGGGTATGGCGTCGGGAGAGGGGGTAGGAGAGGAGGGGGTGCTTGATGGTGTTTTGGGCCAGGGTACAACGTGTGTGTGTGTGTGTGTGTGTGAACCCTGTAATATGTGTTTGTTTTGGAGGCTGTTTAAATTTGCTGTGTTTTTATAGAGAAACACGTGTTTTTTATTGTTTGATGTGTGTGTGTGTGAGTCTGTGTGTATGTATCTGTGTCTGTCTCTTTGTGTCTGTGTGTGTGTGTGTGTGTGTGTGTGTGTGTGTGTGTGTGTGTGTGTAATGAAGCTTTGATCTTGCTTTGATAAATAATTTGCCTGAATGTCATTTCCCAAAGAGAATATATATATGTGTGTTTTTTCAATAATTTTTTTTTTCATAATACATATATAGAGTTTTTTATTCATTTTAAATCAGTCACGTGTATATTTTTTTGTTTTATTTTTGCAAGTTTTATTTTTTTGTCCACCCTGTGAGGCAAGGAGACAAAGGCTATCATTTACACTTTAGGATTTTATTTCAATTTATCCCGACTATTAATGAGGTGTTCAATGTTGTCTTCTCAGTCCTCCCAATGTTAGTCCAGTCGTCTCACCCCTCCCCTCCCCCCCCCCCCAACACCGGATATCTTTTAGCCTTCCTCCGTCCGTAGCCCCGCCCCCGAGCCCCGCCCCGCCCCCGAACCCCGCCCCGCCCCGACCCCGCCATAAAGTCACCTGTCCCGAAAGTTGATCCAGACGAGACCAGGTGAGCATAAAATCCCAATCAAGAAGAATATTTTAACATAGCACCTGCCTGTAGAGAGAGAGAGAGAGAGAGAGAGAGAGAGAGAGAGAGAGAGAGAGAGAGAGAGAGAGAGAGAGAGAGAGACTACCTGATGAGTAAGGTAGTCTGTGTTGGGGAGGGGAGGGGGGAGAGAAATAGTGTGGGGAGGTCAGAGAATTAGGGAGAAGGAGATGGGTAGAAGGAAGGGGAAGGGGAGGAGAGGGATAGGATAGGGATAGAAGAGGAGTAGGGTAGGTTTTAGTTTAACAAATTTATTGGCAGAGCTTGTAGTACAGTTTGCCTATTCTGAGTAATTCAGTCAGGTCTTGACACTGAGGGTGGTATCACTTCTCACTGTCACGCAGGACAGAGGTTCATACACAAAGAAATACATCATATTCATTAACAACTATAAATGTATAGAGGTCAGATTCATATGGATAATGTCACTGTTCACTGCCATGCAGGACAGAGGTTCGTACACAAAGATTTGCATCATATTCATTGACAGTACATATACATATATGTAAACACACACACACACACATATACATACATATGCGTATATACATACACATATACATGTACACGTACATATACATGCACACACGCACACATACATACATATACGTCGGTCAGATTCATGTGGGTAATGTCACTTTTCACTGCCATACAGGACAGAGGTTCGTACACAAAGAATGCATCATATTCATTGACACTATATATAGGTCAGATTCATGTGGGTAATGCCACTGTTCACTGCCACGCAGGACAGAGGTTCGTACACAAAGAAGGAAATACATCACATTCACCAGCAGCATATATGGGTCAGTGGATCACATACATTGGAGTCATATTCTAGTTGAAGACTAATCAGTGTGGGCTAGCAAATTTGGGATAAACAGCAAGAATGTCCTCAAGCACACCTGATTCAATGAAGTAATTACATAGTTCAAGATACAGTAAGTCAGGTGGCCTGAAGTCTTTGACAGTGTCACATTCAATAATATAGTGTTCAAGTGTATGCTTTAAAGGTTTATCACAAAGTTTACATGCTGAGTGTTCCGGTATGGGTACAGCGTTACTAACTTGCCAGATGTGTCTGTATCCTAGCCTAATTCTGGCCACGACTACATCACATTGTCTGGTTCTGTCCTTATGCTGGCCATACCGGTACCTCTTGTTACAAAATTTGTCATATTTACTAATGCTACAACTGTCAGGTCTCTCTGCATTTCTCACTTCTTCTAGATCAGAGTTCATGATTCTGACTTGAATGTTTTTAATTACGGCATTGGACAGACCAAGGTCGCGGTCAACATTTTCTTTCTTACATGCCTCATTGGCCAGTCTATCAGCACGGTCATGATACCTGATTCCAACATGGGACGGAATCCACACAAATTCGATACGAAAGTGGTTCTCATTGGCAGTTATCACATTCCTTTTAATATCACATGCAACTTTAGACATAGAACCTGACGGGCTGTTCATTGATTTCAAAGCACTTTGAGAGTCACAGAATATCACCCCACCTCCATTTTCTTTGAGGTAGTCTGTGGCTAAGTAGATTCCAGTTAGTTCAGTTTGTGTTGTGCTGGCCCAGTTGTTCAGCCTTTGCTTGTTTGACACTATCATCTCTTTTTCTTTATATATTACAATTGCCCAGCCTGTTCTACCTGTGTTTGTCTGCACAGAACCATCAGTAAAAGCATAACAGTCACTTGATTTAATACTCTCTATGTGTCTGTTAATAGTTTCTAGTGTGACACATCTCACCACATCGGTGTTTAACATTTGCTTACTACCAACAGGAGTGTAATTAATAGGAACTGATATGTCCAGCCAAGGAGGAATGGCATTAATAGGTTCGTCTGGGGTGATTGGGAGGGTAGGGAAGGGAGAAGAGGTGAGGGAGGAACGTAAGGAGAAAGGGATAGGGAGGGTAAGGTTAGGGATGATACCCGTCAAATAAAGGGAGGAGAGGAGGAGGGGAGGGGGGAGGGGAGGGGAGGGGAGGGAGGGAAGAGGGGATTTGGCTGCTAATGAGTGATTACAGGAGGTAAATAAGGTCATTAATACGTAATTATGTCTGTGTATACATTGTTATCGCAGCTTAATAGTGTACGTCTGTTTATTGGTCTGACTCTCTCTCTCTCTCTCTCTCTCTGTCTCAATAAATCAAACTTCACCTCACACACACACACTCACACACACACACACACACACACACACACACACACACATCTCTGTAATTTAAGTTTGTTTTCCATATTATTCTTATTTTGTATTTCTGAAATTTTAATTTTATTTGCATTTTTTTTAGTATTGTAAGTTTAGTATTAAGGTGTATTGTTGTTGTATTGTTGTTGTATTTGTTGTATTACTTAGTGTTATTGCAAGTTTAGTATTAAGGTGTATTGTTGTTGTATTTGTTGTATTACTTAGTGTTGTTGTAAGTTTAGTATTAAGGTGTATTGTTGTTGTATTGTTGTTGTATTTGTTGTATTACTTAGTGTTATTGTAAGTTTAGTATTAAGGTGTATTGTTGTTGTATTGTTGTTGTATTTGTTGTATTACTTATTGTAAGTTTAGTATTAAGGTGTATTGTTGTTGTATTGTTGTTGTATTTGTTGTATTACTTATTGCAAGTTTAGTATTAAGGTGTATTGTTGTTGTATTGTTGTTGTATTGTTGTTGTATTACTTATTGTAAGTTTAGTATTAAGGTGTATTGTTGTTGTATTGTTGTTGTATTTGTTGTATTACTTAGTGTTGTTGTAAGTTCAGTATTAAGGTGTATTGTTGTTGTATTGTTGTTGTATTTGTTGTATTACTTAGTGTTGTTGTAAGTTTAGTATCGTGGTTATAAAACTCATTGAGGTATTGTTGAAAATATTGTCTGTATAAACATTTGTGCTGTTCTTCCCCTTGTATAAACATTCCCCTGAAGAAGAATCAGTGTTTATAGTTGTATGCATTACCCTAACCTAACCTATCCTATCCTAACCTAACCTATCCTGACCTAACCTTAAGTAAACATATATGATAAGATAGGCAGTACGATACTTTTTCCCATTGGCAGGAGTGTGTACGCTCCGCCCACATTCTCTCGTCAGGGACTTGTAATTGGTTGGCTGAGGCAGGTGAGGGGGTGACATGGTGTTGTTTAATTGGTTCCGTCAGACAGGTGAATGGCCAAGTGGCCTATTCGCTTTCAGAGACTTTAAGTGTACACCATACACCATACACCGTACTTATAAATATAAACATAAGAATTTCTCTAATTTATTTGTAAATATATAAATTCCTCTAATTTATTTGTGTATTAATAAATTCAACTAACTAATATATATATATATATATATATATATATATATATATATATATATATATATATATAAATTATTCTAACTAAGCAATGTATATGTATAAATTTAAACAGGAAAAAGGGAATATTTAATTGGAGTCGCTCACTACGTCAGCTGGTGATGGACACAAAGCAGCCGACAGCATTAATGATTCAGTGTTAAGCCACAACTGTTAGATAAAATGTATACAATTAATAAAAACTGACCCACACGGGAAATACATTATCAGTCAGGTCTGGGTTGTGTTAGGGAAGTGATTTGACATTCACAGACACAGATATATATACATTTACATACATACACAGGGTCACTCCAAGCACATACACACACATACACACATACAGGGTCGCACACACATCACACACACACACACACACACACACATTGTACACTGATAATTAAAGAGCAAACATCAATAACAGACAAGAGACGTCCAGCGGTCGACTCCTCACTGGCTTCTTGTGTATAGCAGAGGCAGTGGTGAGGAGGAAGAGAGGAGGAGGGGAGAGTGGGGAGAGACAGATGGAGGAAAAGAGAGGAGGTGGAAAGAAGAAGAAGGAAGAGAGAGGAATAAATAAAGAGAAAAAGGAGAGGAGAGAGAGAGAAGAAGAGAAAGGCTATAGGCACGGAGAGAAGAATAAGGTGAAGAGAGATAGGGCAAGGGAAAGAAAGAGGCAGAGAGAGAGAGAGAGAGAGAGAGAGAGAGAGAGAGAGAGAGAGAGAGCTTCACACACACACCCATTCTTCAACCATTTACAACTGGACTCAGACTGTGAAATTAACGCTGAACATTTTCTAACTCGACAACCAGATTCACAAAGGAACTGCATGAGGAGACAAAAAAGCCCACTTCCCCTAAAACTGGTGATGTGAAGACCTGCCTCACTCAAGCTACGACACAACGATGGAGATTCTCAAAGCACCGGAATGAAAGATTTACCTCAGAATTGAATAGAGAGAAGGAGGTGTTTTATTGCATTTATTTATACATTAAGATAAATTCTAAATGAGTTGTATGTTAGATAGATAAGCTTATTAATTAACTAAATTAACCTAACCTAACCTAATGTAACCTAATCTAACCTAAGAAGTAACTAACCAATCAGAAGCAATATTCTTAACAACAGATAAATTTGATTGGTTAAATTAGTAACATAACGTTATAAAGAAGACATATAAAGACTCTACCTAACCGGCCAATGAGAAAAGAACTTCACTCCATTCTCCCTCAATTCCTCTTTGTTTTTTATATTTATTATCCTCCTACTTTGTCTTAATCTATTATTCTTTTGTTTTTGTCTTCCCATACCTTTATCGTCTTGTCTTCCTTAATTCCCTGACCTGACCTGACCTTTCTCCCAGTTATACAGATCCTAAGGTTCGGATTTGTTTCACCGCTCCCTCGAGGGTAATTAAGATCCGGCCAGGTAGTGAGACACCTGTATAATTATGCATATATATACGTACGTGTGTGTGTGTGTGTGTGTGTGTGTGTGTGTGTGTGTGTGTGTTTTACAGTTTAGTTACATTATTATTGGAGTTTCGTTAAGACCGTGATATGATCCTTCCTTCCTTCCTTCCTTCCTTTGTTTCTTTCTTCCTTCCTTCCTTCTTCCTGCCCTCCTTCCCTTCTATTCTTCTTTCCTCTCTTTCCCCTCCCTCCCCTCTCCCCTCCCCTTCCCTCCCCCTCCCCTTCCCTCCTCTCTCCTCCCCTCCCCTGCCTGTGTATTCACCTAACCTAACCAAAGGTATGTCTTTGCACTGTATACTTGGAGGTGGAAGTCTGTGGAATGCTGTGCATGGTATTGTGATTGAGGGGGCGATCACGTATTGTGTATGTAGTGTGTATGCATAAGTGAACATGCGTGCTTGTCTGTGCACCTTATTTGTGTATGTATTTGAACAATATGTGCGCATGTGTTAATGTTAAAGACACTTTTTAAGTTAAGCAATATAACCATATAACCTTAGTTTAAACCATTGTCAAGATCACTGGTCATAAGAAACAATACCTGTAGTCCTTGCTTGAACTTGGTGCAACGAAGCCTTCAGTGTCTACCATTAACAGCGGGGTCAGGCTCAGATGTCAACCAAGTCCCATTTTTAGTTTATTAAATATTTCTCATTAGCTTTTATATTTGTGTTAGACAAGAATTGTGGGTGTTGGCATAGTGAGATAGAACCGTTGTTCCAAGAGCCAGTTCAGGAAATCAAAAGTTGTGGCGAGATACTGTTTCGGAGCCAGTTTGAATAGTGAATAAAGAAAGTGTTGATTGTGTATCTTAGGATCCAAAGATTAGTACAATGTCAGATGTGAACTTTAAATGTGACCCTCAAGCAATGTTTAATGTTCGTAGTGGTACAAAGATGACAGATATTTTGGGCTCAGAGATACTTTTAACACGTATAAATCCAAGAAAAAGTGTACTTGCCAATTTTAAACACTCAAACTGGCCTCTTCAGAAAATCAGTTAAATTGTTTTGGGTTTTTCATAACTTTAAAGGTCGATTGTTGTGTGGACAATGAAGTCAAAACACCCACGTGTGATTAACACGTGACGCCGTCGCCACGTATTAATTGACTTTTTTTTTTCGTGTAGGTAGTCCGTTACTCTTCGAATAATCTCAAAATCCTATTTATTACATTGTACCCACGTGTCCCCGTTTATCTACGGGTATATGTGGCTATGAGCAAGAATCCCACACATCAAGGTCAGGGTAATTCTGAAGAGTATAAATGCACAAGTTGTAGCTACGGCACATTTAGAAAGTACAGTAACCTGTATTACTATCACTGCGCATTTTGTGTTTCTCTGTCCAATGAACTCCGGAAATTTGTCACTTGTGTCCGCTTGTAATTGCTTTCAGAATTAAATGCAACTTGTACGCATGATAGCAATGATTGTATTGAGCCATATGGAGCATTAGTCCCCGATTTCCTCCTGTACTAACACTGGATAAACCGCTCAAACGGCTAATAAGCTGATAAGTGGCGTATATGATACAAAAAAAATAGTGGTTGTTGGCACACATGACCGTCGCCGCCCGATTCTCGTCTTCCTCCTTGATGTGGTGGAGGTGGACTGCAGGACCTGGTCTGAGAAGAGCATGGAGATGGCTGCCACATTATTGAGGCAAAACTTAATTTAATGAAGTAGTTTACACATCTGCGATGCCTATTGTTTTGATTTGAATTAATTAATAAGTTGTTTTATAATAAGGAAATACAGCAATATATGCATCAGGACATTTTGTGAGCAGTGCCTGACGTTTTACTTGCCGGTCTCTGATTCTGTTTTGTTCGCGATAAAATTTGCCGCCTTTATTTCTCCTAGAGAGATGACAGTGGTCTCTGAGGAATACAGTACTGCAGATTAACATTCCCCAAGCCTTAGTTTCATATCTGGGAGGTGGGGATATTTGTTTGTTTTTTTCACATGCTGATTAAGGGCTTCATGTTGGCGGCCCCAGTTAACTAACCCTAATTCTTCGGTTAGTATCAGTACAGTATTGATGAACACGGTGAAGCCATGTACAGTGTATACCTGTTCATGTGTACACAGTGGATGTTAACATCTGTACTTAGTTTGTGAAGTGAAGTGTTGTGTGTTGCAGGTAAGGTCATAATTTTATTTGGCAAACAAACAAAATGAAATGTATTTTTTATCACCAGGAAATTGATAGCCCTTTCATGACTAAACACACACACATACACCACCACCATCATAACTCGTGTTCTTATTAGTACATATTCCATAAGAGTGGTTTCTACCTGTCTTAACTACCAAGTTAAGACAAGTAGAAACCACTTACGAAATGTGAGGTTTCTCTCCGCCGTTAAGTTAGCTGGAGACTTTACACAGGTCACCTGCACATTATGCACCATAAGCCTCCCCCGTCTTGGCAACTCATGGGGGGTGAATTTCCTAGTGAATCACAGCTGTTCCGCCTCCACGGTGGACGAGTTGCTACATTTCCTGTCTGGTGCTCAGTGAAGTGGACACTGTACAGTAGGTAGCGCCCCTTCATACTGTGGGATGTTGCACATGTTTTATTCTAGTGTAAAATATGGGTAATAAAGGCTCCAATTTGTATCACTGGGAAGTTTTGTAAGTGAAGTGAAGGAGGTGCTCGCCCTCGTCTGCTGTTACTGAAAGTTCGTGTTATTATGGAGTTAACGATGCGATGAAGAAATAATTATATATCTTCATTGTCTCTCGTAACGAACGATTCATGAGCTGACTAGTAAGGGGCCTAGTTTGTTGATTACTGGTTATTTTCTGTCACGAATCAATTGCAGATAATGGTAGAGGAAGAAAATAATAGTGGTGTGTCCTGTCCTCACCACTCTCACCTTCCTGCTGTTGTACTAGTGCGTTTGTGAAATATTTGTACATTTTCTCTAGTGTCTCATTATAAATCTTAGAGTTTTTCCGGAATGCGAGACGATATATATTTTTCCGTTGTTACGCCGTCTCTTAATTTACTTAAATATCCAGGTTCTAGGCGTAACCAAACAAAAAAAGTGAAGTAAATTAAAAGGGAATAAAAATTAATAAAGTAAACCTTTAAGAATTTATAATTAATTAAATATTAACACAATAAAGAGCCTCGTAGGCTGTCACAACAAACTGATTCACCATCGAAACTTTTAAGACACAAATGATACTAAACATCGAAACATCAAAAGAATAAAAATAAAGCATTGGATTACGTTAACACAGCATAAACATATACAGTACTGTAGAAACTAACACTGAAATTAACTAACGTGAGACAACACTGAATTACTTGAATACAACTAAGCAAATACTAATGGACACAAACAGAGACATAAATAGGCACTCACATAGATATACCACATTGGTGGCGACAGGAACAACACAAATAAATTAAGTATAAGTAACTGGTGACGAGTGTCACTCAAAGGATGTGAACTGTATGACAAGAGGACTGAACTAAACATCGTCAGTTGGTGGGTCCTATATATAAGGTCGGTTCCCGCCACGCGACCCGCCGGTGGGTCGTTTAACGATGCAGATGGTCGTTAGAGAACAAAGAATGCTGGTTACAATACAAAATGGGTTTGAACAAATAATAACAGTTAAAACCTGAACAGCACAGGGTTAAGGTGACTAGATTATATAATAGTAAATACAACACATCATTACAGGAATAATAAGGAACATGGAAGCATGTTACATAAAAAAAAAATAGAAAAATACGACACGGTCATAACACCGTGTTCGGTTGCCAGTTATAGACATAAAAGAACAGCATATCTAGTTTTTTTCAGTTCTGTGTCCGTATTCTTAGACAACTTGTGCCCACGCGTATTATTACCGCCCACAAAACCGCAAGACAATGCTGTGTTGTTGTGTGGGTAGTTAAGTGTGGGCGACGACCAGCACTAGAAGTGAAAAACAAACTGGGTTAACTTGTTTGGTTGGGTTAGCTTGGGTTCTCGTCTTTCCCTGTTTTCTTGGCTGTTATTGCTAAATTGTCAAATATAATGGAATATTAGTTTCCGGGAGTATATAACGCTTTACTCGTGATCTTAGAAGCTGGATCTTGCAATGTAAAGTTCACAAGTGGAGTATGACCGGCGAGTTACGTTTGTGTTGTAAAATAACTTGTTTATCATCACGGTCTTATATTTGTTGAAAAATAACTTATATGTCATGGTGTTATATATGTGTTGTAAAATACCTTGTTTGCTACCACAATGTTATACTGTGATGGCCTCATAAAATGGTGTAAATCTGCATAATAATAATATATCGTATAAGTGAGGCAGGAAACATCGTGGTCTTGTGTTAGTTCCTTGGTTTGATTTGTGTTACTTGTGAGTAAACTGTTCACTTCCTTCCTGCGTTACACACTCATCCTGGCGAGCTAGTCTTCGCTTTAGGGTAGACTTATTTAAGTATACGTATACAGTGTGTTTCACGGCAGGATTCTCAGCGAAAATTAAATCTCTATTTGTAATATGAATGTGATAAATAGTACAGTACGCTTATACAGTATATGTTTATTTCTGATGTTGGTAAAACTCTGAATATCGGTAGCCACTGCAATGTTCATTTGTTATTAAACACTGACAAATGTTAACGTACCGTTCATAATTGTGTATGTAAAAGTACTCACACTTCCCGTTAATAATGTGGTAGACCAATAAGGTATCTAGTGTAGAGCAAGAGGTAATGTACAGTTTGCCCATAGGTGGTGACCTCGGTAGCCTGTGTGGGCAACTGTTCTTAGTCGTCATCCTCAAGTTTTCGTGACAAACAAACAAGTTCCCGGAACCAGAAGGTAGACACAGAGTAAAAAATAAATAAAAAGTAAAACTACCTGTTATTAATGGTTCGTCTAACAGTGAATTAATAGAATGATGATGATGATGATAACGATGATGATGATGATGATGATAATGACGATAAGAGTAAAAAAAACTTACAGAAAACAAAAAAGAAAAACCACCAGACTTTTCATAAATTCTGAGTAAAAAAACAACACTAATGACAAACAAAAAGAAAGTGTAAAGTAATATAAATAAGAGATTAAGTGAAGACGTTAAGTACGGCCAACAACATACACACAAACATTTTACTTTCTCTCTCTCTCTCTCTCTCGACGGGACGAAGAAAACCTTGAGAATTAATAATTGTGTCAAGCCAACCCACCTAGCACCGCCACCTCCCTCCCTACTAACATCTGCACCTACACCCTTCCCCACCCACCCACTACACCTAAACCCTCCCCAACCCACCCACTACACCTACACGTTCCCCCAACTCGTGACACAACACCCCCCTCCCCCTCCACTCTCCCCAGGACGCCTCCCCCCTCAGCTCACTTGTGTCTCTCTCTCCCTCAGTCAACAAAGCTCATGTCAAACACACCTTTCCGGCATTAGCTCCATTTGCATGTCTTTTACGAAATACCTGTTTTTTTACCTCCTTTCCCCTTTCTCACTGCCAGAGGGGAGAAGGCGGGGAGAGGGGAGAAGGCGGGGGGGAAGAAGAGAGGGGAGGACACGCATAAGACTCCCTCCTCGACGAAACACGACAGGTAGGTGTAAGAGTGAGACAGGTCGCTAGACGGGACGACAGGAGGGTGCCTCGCTGTCACTGCCAAGGGGAAAAAGTTTCTTTACTTATAGACAGTCTTGAGGGGAAATTTATTGAGGACGAGAGCTTGTTAGGTACGGCTGGTGGACATCCCAGGCCAGGGAAAAATGTTCTCCTGGTGCTGCCATGACTAGGGAATTAATATCTATCTCACTATTTTTGACCAGTGTGTGTGTGTGTGTGTGTGTGTGTGTGTGTGTGTGTGTGTGTGTGTGTGTGTGTGTGTGTGTGTGTGTGTGTGTGTGCGCGTGTGTGTGTGTGTACATTCTTGTAAACTGAATAACAACATCAAAAGTCTCTTATGATAACAAACAACCTTATCTTGAACGTGTTATCATCTTGGTGACCTTGTGTATACTTGGTGACCTTGTATATACCTGATAACAGTGTCTATACTTGGTGACTGTGGTTATACTTGATCACCGTGTGTATACTTGATCACCGTGTATGAGGGTCTGTCACATCAACACCAGACTCCTGTATATCAAGAGGTAATATTACACACGATCTCTGCAACAGCTTATTAACACACCTACGACGAAACCCTCCTCTAAGTAGTTATTGGCACGACATCGAATAGCCCATGAAGTTAACAACAGCAACAGTACACACAATTAAATAGTACCTTTACAATTGTGTTAAAGAAGGATTTTAACAACCCTACCGAGACAATAGGAGTCACAGTGTTCATTTTGAAATTTATCGAGCCCTTCCATATAGATACTTTTTTGAGAGGGGTTATGTGAACGCTACAACTGTTTCTTTCAGGCGAAGGAAGGTGAATATAGCTAATCACTACTGAAGTGTCTGGTTTTAGAATGATTTTTTTTCCTACGGCAATGCTCAGTGGCCCGTTACTGCAAAGACTTTCTATTAGTTCAGTGCTGATTTAAAGTTCACAAGAGAAAGGTAAATAAATGCCCTGTTGTTCATCACACACACACACACACATCAGAGATATTCCATTCTCTTCCCATTTTGTCGACACCTCAATAAGAATTCTCAACACAAAAAAAATAAAAAATAGTTAATCTACCAAACACCTAACAGTGCTCCTCAAACATTACCTCCCTAGAGTATTTTCTTTATCACTTAATCAAGAGAAGAAGAAAATCTAAATTTCACACAGAAAACTCTAAACAATACACAAAAGGACCCAATATACCTGAGAAATTATTATATAACAAGGTATACAAAACATATCCAACTATTCATTATTTTTTTCCCGTCCACTATCTTGTACAGAAAGAACATGGAGAGAAAAATTGATTTTATCCCAGTTAGTATAATAAGTTTGTGCTTGTTACTTGATGGCTTGATTTTTTTTATATACACGTCTCAAGATTAATAATAGCATGACCATAAGATTCTTCTTCTTCTTCTCTCATAGAAATGTGCAAATGGCGCCTCGATTTTTGTTTTTATTTAATTTTTTTTATTTTTTAATGAATAAATCGGTGGAGTTTAATGTCATTGATTTATATTACGATCTAAGCATTTAAATTAGGTATTACTTTATATTTATTCCGGTGATAATAGAGAGAGAGAGAGAGAGAGAGAGAGAGAGAGAGAGAGAGAGAGAGAGAGAGTATGGTAAACGCACCTTTAAGATAATCAGGTATACGGAATGAGTCTCCTTGCCACATGGCTTAGAGGTGAGGCAGTATACCCGCTGTGTGTGTAACCGGTCCTTCCTACCTTGTATATCATCACACCTACAACACCGTTCAACACGGTGTAAACAATGGGTGTACGTCAGTTGTAAAGGGTGTGTAGGTGTTTACAGTCTGTCTTAAGGGGTGTAAACAATGGGTGTACGTCAGTTGTAAAGGGTGTGTAGGTGTTTACAGTCTGTCTTAAGGGGTGTAAACAATGGGTGTACGTCAGTTGTAAAGGGTGTGTAGGTGTTTACAGTCTGTCTTAAGGGGTGTAAACAATGGGTGTACGTCAGTTGTAAAGGGTGTGTAGGTGTTTACAGTCTGTCTTAAGGGGTGTCAACCTGTTCTAATACATATCTGTAGCTATAAATACTGTCACTTGTGTCTGTACTTATTATTACTGTCACTTGTGTCTGTACTTATTACTTTCACTTGTGTCTGTACTTATTATTACTGTCACTTGTGTCTGTACTTATTATTACTGTCACTTGTGTCTGTACTTATTATTACTGTCACTTGTGTCTGTACTTATTATTACTGTCACTTGTGTCTGTACTTATTATTACTGTCACTTGTGTCTGTACTTATTATTACTGTCACTTGTGTCTGTACTTATTACTGTCACTTGTGTCTGTACTTATTATTACTGTCACTTGTGTCTGTACTTATTATTACTGTCACTTGTGTCTGTACTTATTATTACTGTCACTTGTGTCTGTACTTATTATTACTGTCACTTGTGTCTGTACTTATTATTACTGTCACTTGTGTCTGTACTTATTATTACTGTCACTTGTGTCTGTACTTATTACTTTTACTTGTGTCTGTACTTATTATTACTGTCACTTGTGTCTGTACTTATTACTGTCACTTGTGTCTGTACTTATTATTTCTGTCACTTGTGTCTGTACTTATTATTACTGTCACTTGTGTCTGTACTTATTACTGTCACATGTGTCTGTACTTATTATTACTGTCACTTGTGTCTGTACTTATTATTACTGTCACTTGTGTCTGTACTTATTACTGTCACTTGTGTCTGTACTTATTATTACTGTCACTTGTGTCTGTACTTATTATTACTGTCACTTGTGTCTGTACTTATTGTTACTTTCACTTGTGTCTGTACTTATTACTGTCACTTGTGTCTGTACTTATTATTACTGTCACTTGTGTCTGTACTTATTACTGTCACTTGTGTCTGTACTTATTACTTTTACTTGTGTCTGTACTTATTACTGTCACTTGTGTCTGTACTTATTATTACTTTCACTTGTGTCTGTACTTATTTTTTTTTCTTGTGTCTGTACTTATTACTTTCACACGTGTCTGTACTTATTACTTTTACTTGTGTCTGTACTTATTACTTTTACTTGTGTCTGTACTTATTACTTTTACTTGTGTCTGTACTTATTACTTTCACTTGTGTCTGTACTTATTTCTTTTACTTGTGTCTGTACTTATTACTTTCACACGTGTCTGTACTTATTACTTTTACTTGTGTCTGTACTTATTACTTTTACTTGTGTCTGTACTTATTACTTTTACTTGTGTCTGTACTTGTGTCTGTACTTATTACTTTTACTTGTGTCTGTACTTGTGTCTGTACTTATTACTTTTACTTGTGTCTGTACTTATTACTTTTACTTGTGTCTGTACTTATCACTTTTACTTGTGTCTGTACTTATTACTTTCACTTGTGTCTGTTCTTATTACTTTCACTTGTGTCTGTACCTGTAGTCGTGTTTGTGTGTATGTCTGTAATACTCTTTCTTAAATTACTATATGATGTTATATGGAATAGTAATTACAGTAGAATGAACAAATATGAAAAATACTGAGACTAACACCGTCGACTGGTGAACATATACACCTTAGCTACACGCTGTAACATGAAAGACTAGCAAATGAAACAAACAAAAATATACCCGTGAATAAAAGTTTGAGTTACAAGAAACTAAAAACACAAAAACAGTGAACTAAATTATTCCGATATGCTTTAGAGCTGCATTTAATAAACAAAAAATAACGATTCTTAACCATTTCGTATAATTCAACCAAAATCACCTTGTGAGTACTTCCTTCCATAATATAATTGATATATGATAGCTCACAGTTTCTCTCAAATTTCTCCATTTCTGAGATATACGTCTCATGCATTCACCTTCTGGTCCACACAATGAACTTAAAAATGACCTTTAGCTCCAACTGAATAAGGGTGATAATTAATTAACAGTTGATATATTCCATTGTTGATTATTTTTCCTATCAGGTTTATATACTAATTTATACTTACCTTTTGTTCCTTTGATTTACAGATGATAGCTCTTACCTAACTCTCATTAACCTGTCTTAATTGTTTTAGTCTTCTTTGTTCAGGTGTTACATATAGCACAGGTGTTACATATAGCACAGGTGTTACATATAGCACAGGTGGTACTTATAGCACAGGTGCTACATATAGCACAGGTGCTACATATAGCACAGGTGTTACTTATAGCACAGGTGTTACATATAGCACAGGTGTTATATATAGCACAGGTGTTACTTATAGTACAGGAGTTACATATAGCACAGGTGTTACATATAGCACAGGTGTTACATATAGCACAGGTGGTACTTATAGCACAGGTGCTACATATAGCACAGGTGTTACTTATAGCACAGGTGTTACATATAGCACAGGTGTTACATATAGCACAGGTGTTATATATAGCACAGGTGTTACTTATTGCACAGGTGTTACATATAGCGCAGGTGTTACTTATAGCACAGGTGTTACATATAGCACAGGTGTTACATATAGCACAGGTGGTACTTATAGCACAGGTGCTACATATAGCACAGGTGTTGCTTATAGCACAGGTGTTACATATAGCACAGGTGTTACATATAGCACAGGTGTTATATATAGCACAGGTGTTACCTATAGCACAGGTGTTACATATAGCGCAGGTGTTACATATAGCACAGGTGTTATATATAGCACAGGTGTTACTTATAGCACAGGTGTTACTTATAGCACAGGTGTTATATATAGCACAGGTGTTACTTATAGCACAGCTTTTACTTATAGCACAGGTGTTACTTATAGCACAGGTGTTACTTATAGCACAGGTGTTATATATAGCACAGGTGTTACTTATAGCACAGGTGTTACTTATAGCACAGGTGTTATATATAGCACAGGTGTTACTTATAGCACAGGTGTTACTTATAGCACAGGTGTTATATATAGCACAGGTGTTACTTATAGCACAGCTTTTACTTATAGCACAGGAGTTACTTATAGCACAGGTGTTACTTATAGCACAGCTTTTACTTATAGCACAGGTGTTATGGTGTTGTTTTTCCTCGTGTGTGCTTTTACTGTTGTCTGTCATCATCTACTTGAATATTCCATCTTTTTTCTGTTCCATTTCTAACCCAGTTTCCAGTTTCCTCCTTTACTGTTTATGTTTTTTAACTTAGGAGTTCTTCTAGTTTTTTAATTTGTTTGCTCTCTCTCTCTCTCTCTCTCTCTCTCTCTCTCTTTCTTTTTTCTTTCATTATTCCCCTCAATACTACTTTCTAGTGCTTTCTCCCTCACCACACCAGTCTCTTTATTTTCATTCCTTGTACCAGTTGCCTTCCGTTGCATTTACTTAATCTTCCTCTTCTTTACCCCTGGCCGGACTCTCCCATCTGGCTAGCCAAGCCCCCAGAACAGCTGGACGTGTATACAACTAACCTTCCTGCGTTTGAGGACAGACGGTTCGACACAGCACTGACCCACATTGTGTTCACAGAAGAGGGTATTAGAAATAAACTGTCCAGGCTAAAGGTCCATAAGAGTCCTGGACCTGACATGGTGCATCCTAGAGTGCTAAGGGAGCTGTGCAACGAGCTTGCAGAGCCCCTGAAGATTCTGTTTTGTAAATGCCTGGATGAACAAATGGTCCCCAGTGAATGGAAAGTGGCTTATGTGAGTCCTATCTTCAAGAAGGGCGATAGTCACTCCACGAACAACTATAGACCGGTGAGCCTGACCAGCATAATATGTAAAGTACTTGAGAGTATTATCAGAGATGCAGCGATGGAACATCTACTACGAAACAACCTTGTAAAAGATTGCCAACACGGTTTTATGCCGGGGCGCTCTTGCTTGACACAATTGCTCAAGGTATTGGATATTTGGACCCATATTCTAGAACGGGGTGGTAATATCGACAATATTTACCTAGATTTTGCCAAGGCGTTCGACAGTGTACCCCACGAAAGGCTGAAAATCAAACTGGAAGGGTACGGAATTCGGGGAAATGTCCTAGTGTGGATAGAAGACTTTCTACATGACCGCAAGCAATGTGTGGTGATAAATGACACGAAATCGTCATCTGTACCTGTAACAAGTGGGGTACCGCAGGGTAGTGTATTGGGCCCGCTGTTGTTTGTTTGTTTCAGAAATGATATGCCTGACGTTGTACACTCCTCCATACAAATGTTTGCCGATGACGCCAAGTTATTTCGGGAAATTAAGAACCAAGCGGACTGTGAAGAGCTGCAGAAGGACCTCTGTGGGCTCCAGGAATGGTCGAAGGAATGGCTGCTGAGATTCAATGTCACGAAGTGTAAGAGGATGTACCTGGGGCGTACCAACGGTAAGGAGGCGTACCATATGTCCCAACGGGATGAAGAAAATGTACTAGTTGAGACTGTGTGTGTGAGAAGGACCTAGGTGTGTATGTTGACAATGAGCTGAAGTTCTCGGGCCATTGTGAGAAAGGTAAATCAGGCAAATAAATTATTGGGTCTTATAAGAAGGTCGTTCAGATATCTAGACGGTCCGTCCCTCGTGACGATCTTCAGGAGTGAAGTGCTTCCCCATCTGGTCCCCGAGATATGCTAGGGACTGTCAGTTGGTTGAAAATGTTCAAAGGAGGGCCACCAAACTGGTGCCTGCACTTCGGCACCTCAGCTACCCTGAGAGATTGGAGCGCCTGAACTTGCCTAGCTTATACTACAGACGGGCAAGGGGGGACCTAGATGAGGTTTATAAGCATCTCAGGGGGCACTACTCAGTTGAGTGTCCTTACTTGGAGCTGGCGGACGCTCGCCCCACAAGGGGTCACAGCTCAAGATTGAAGAAGCCGCAAGTCCAGAAAACCGTGAGGGCAAACTTTTTCGGAGTGAGGGTTGTAAACTCTTGGAACAATCTACCAGAGAGTGTTGTGACGGCACCGAGTGTGAGCTCTTTCAAGAGAAGACTTGACCAACACTGGAGCGGGTTCAGGTACATTCAGGAGCCGGTGCATGCCCAGTATTTGCCAACAGTGCGTGACAGAGACGTGACCGATCGCCCGAGCGGCTAGCGAGCCGACCTTTTGGTGAACAATATAAAGGAAAAGAGACGTGACCGATCGCCCAAGCGGCTAACAAGCCGATCAGTGGCGAAGAGAATAAAAAAAAAAAAAAAAAAAAAAAAAAAAAAAAAAAAAAAATGAGGGAGCAGACCTTGTGATCACCGCAGCTGCTACTTCGAACCCAGGACCTATCACGTAAAGACCCTATGAGTTTGGTCTAGTGCATGTTCCTTCCTACACTCTCCCAGGCCATGTTAAGATGCCCGAGAAGTGTGGGGGTGGTCATCTTTGGTCATGGAGTTCAAGGGGGTCATGATAGATCATCTCATTAAGTTCTAGTGCAACAAGGGTTATTTTATGTCATCGTAGGTCATTTCGCTGGTTAGTCATCGATCATTATAATTAACTGCCTAGAATAATCATTAGTCATCATAAGTCATCCTTCAGATAAATCATAGATCAGAGGTCATCAGTCATGCTGGTTCATGGTACTCAAGGTCATCTTTCGGACTAGATATACGAGTATGGTACACGTCTCCAGGGTTTGTCTCCGAGTTGGTGGTTGGTCATAAGTCATCTTAATAGCTGGATCATGTAGTTCTTGTTATAGTTGTTGTTTGTAGTAGTAGTATTATTAGTAGTAATAGTAGTAGTAATAGTAATAGTAGTAGTAATAGTAATAGTAGTAATAGTAGTAATAGTAGTAATTGTAGTAGCTCTTGTTATTGTTGTTGTAGGTGTGGTTGTTGTAGTTGTTGTTGTTGTAGGTATAGATGCCCCAATATTTGTTGAATAATAAGCTCCTTTAACTCGGTCTTAGTTTCCACAGCAGGGTCCTTGAAAGCATTATACAGCCAATTTGTGTCTGTAATTTAAGCTATTGTTGTTTCATTGTAAACATAGATGCTTCAAACACCCGCGTCTGTACACAAAGCTGATGTAAATGGTTTAAACCCTGAGTATGATGGTTTAATCCCATGAGTATGATGGTTTAACCTCTTTGAGTATAATGAACTTGATGACTAAAGGGTTTATATCATCGTACTCAAGGGGTTAACTGTATATATATATATATATATATATATATATATATATATATATATATATATATATATATATATATATATATATATATATATATATATATTTCATTAGCCCAATAAACACGCGGACTTCTACGTACAATCAACACCTCAACCCGCCAGGACTCGAACCCACGGCCCATTCACTAAGTTATGGTCTTATTATTTCACTCTAATTTACTGTGGTTATTAAGAGAGATAATTATTTTAAGAGTTTATTAGCCATGTTTTAAGAATATTATCAAACACGTTACACTGTACACTCTTGTTGTCTGAGAAGTTGTGAAGACAGACAAGACACGCCTCATTTCCTGCTGTGTGTGAGAATAATGAGTTATTTCTTTTTTATTTATTTTTTATTAATATACCAGAAACAAAAAATTATACACCGTCATATATGTAGAGGTGAGGGGTATGTGTGTGGGGGGGTGAGGGTGAGGGGTGTGTGGGTGGGGGGGGTAAGGGTAGTGTGTGTGAGTGGGGGGGAAAGGGGTGTGTGTGTGGGGGGGGGGTGAGGGTGAGGGGTGTGTGGGTGGGGGAGGGTGAGGGGTGTGTGGGTGGGGGGGTGAGGGGTGTGTGTGTGAGTGGGGGGGGAAAGGGTGTGTGTGTGTGTGTGTGGGAGGGAGGGGGGGAGGGGGGGAGGTGTGGGGTATGGGGGTGGGGGGGGTGAGGGTGAGGGGTGTGTGGGTGGGGGGGGTAAGGGGTGTGTGAGTGGGGGGGAAAGGGGTGTGTGTGTGGGGGGGGGTGAGGGTGAGGGGTGTGTGGGTGGGGGAGGGTGAGGGGTGTGTGGGTGGGGGGGTGAGGGGTGTGTGTGTGAGTGGGGGGGGAAAGGGGTGTGTGTGTGTGGGGGGGTGAGGGTGAGGGGTGTGTGGGTGGGGGAGGGTAAGGGGTGTGTGTGTGGGTGGGGGAGGGTGAGGGGTGTGTGGGTGGGGGGGGGGGTAAGGGGTGTGTGTGTTTGTGGGTGGCTGGGTGTTTGTGTGTGGGTTTGATGGAGGGACGCGAGCACTCACTCTTATTAGGTTAAAGCTTCTCTCTCTCTCTCTCTCTCTCTCTCTCTCTCTCTCTCTCTCTCTCTCTCTGTCTATCTCTCTGTATCTTTCTGTCTATCCCTCCCCTTCTCTTACAATACAATACCTTAAAGACTAGAAAACGTTTGTACTGTCACTCTCGAACTGTCAATTTGACGTCTCGTCTCTCTGTTGAAGTAGTGTCCCGTGTTTTCATCCCACTCTTGTGTTAGCGCCTGGTACAGTACACACACACACACTACATTTATCAAGATACAATTTTAGTCCAAATATTTCCCAGTGTGTATTACATTACCGTATTGTGTGGCATCGCTCGTCCGGTGACAATACGCTTAATTTACTGCCGTGTGTTGTTTCCAGTTATTTACACATTCCCTCAGTAACGTTATTTATTCGTAAAATGGATATATTGTGTGTTGATAATATTGAATAAATTATAGAATATACGGACATACAATGTTCTAAATTAACCTGTTTGGATGTTGATATTTTAGTATTAAGTGTTGCTGTTAGTTACATGTCGTTGTTTATCGTTGTATTGTAATGAATGACAGTACATTGATATATACACCGTTATGTATGGCGTCAACCTGTGTTGTACAGTCCTCTAAATATATGTGGGTTTTTTTAATACATATAGAAATCGTGCCTAAGTACATAATATTAATGGCGTGTTGCATGAATAAACAAACACACACACACAGCTGAAGGATGTGAGACAACTAACAACTGGATGTTACGAGCGTTAAGGAGCTTTACCTGAGCTAAATTAATTAACTGAGTAACACAGGCAATAAGCTAACCACATTCACCATATCAGTATATTTGCCGTTGCTATAGAATTATCTCACTGTATTTCTTGTAATATAAAACGATATATTATGAAACCCTCACTTGAGTTATTGGACATAGATGTGTGGAAGTGAGGAGGGGTTTCTCTCTTTAAGATTTTCGCCTGTTCCTGTCTCTCACCTGTTCCTATGTCTCTTACCTGTTCCTCTGTCTCTCACCTGTTCCTGTCTCTCACCTGTTCCTGTCTCTCACCTGTTCCTGTCTCTCACCTGTTCCTCTCAATCACCTGCTCCTATCTCTCACCTGTTCCTGTCTCTCACCTGTTCCTCTGTCTCTCACCTGTTCCTGTCTCTCACCTGTTCCTATGTCTCTTACCTGTTCCTCTGTCTCTCACCTGTTCCTGTCTCTCACCTGTTCCTGTCTCTCACCTGTTCCTCTGTCTCTCACCTGTTCCTCTGTCTCTCACCTGTTCCTGTCTCTCACCTGCTCCTGTCTCTCACCTGTTCCTTTGCCTCTTACCTGTTCCTCTGTTTCATACCTGTTCCTCTGTCTCTCACCTGTTCCTCTCACTCACCTGCTCCTATCTCTCACCTGTTCCTGTCTCTCACCTGTTCCTCTGTCTCTCACCTGTTCCAGTCTCTCACCTGTTCATTCATCCAGCTGCCTTACCCACTACTACATTTCCTGATAACTTCGCCTCCTCCTTCACCAACTTACCCAGAAATCCCCGTTACAAAATGTTGGTCAGGAAAATTATATCACCCACATCTCTCATGGTCGTGTCAGCTACCGTTATAAATTTCGCCAGGTATTATGGTTCTTTTACACGGAATTTTTAAGCCAGTCTTCACCTGCGGTCTTGACATAAGATAAATTAAACAATCTCACCCTTTAACACATCACTGAGTATGATCTTAAATTCAACTCTCTTTCCTCTTCTCCTTGTACGTTTTAATCGGATATATTATTGGAGCTCTATATCTCTTTAATTACGTATTCTATGTAAGTTTTTCTCCTAATACTTAAAAAAAATATATAACGTGTTGAAATCTGTTTATTTTCTTGTATTATTATCACGTAAAATACAGTTAGTCATACGTATTGTTATCCCTCAAATGAACAAATACAGTGTTAGGACAGGCCAGGAATCCAATGCTCTGTTTGTTCATTTGAGGGATAACAAGCATTGCATTGACTGGGATAATGCCTCCTCAATATTACCATGTAATTCAATTGATAGTAGGAACATCATAGAATCTAGTCTTATTAAACATACCGAAGCATTCAACATGAATTTGAGTAACGGCATGTACAAGCTGGACAATTTTGTAATTAAGAAGATTTGTGATCAGGTGAGAGGGCGGGTCACTGGCCCATCTGACCTGACCACCGACCGTTGTGTGCTATTTAAAGATTAGTAGGGTCATTACCTAATTACCTGACCATTGTGGACCTGGTCTCACCCTCCTCTGTATATATTCACCTTGATTTGTATTACTCTCTCTAGTCTGTACTCACCCCTGAAGATGTGAATTACACGAAAGCGCTTGGGAACTTCGTGTTTTCTTCTTTCCTTGTGGTTATCAGCATATATATATATATATATATATATATATATATATATATATATATATATATATATATATATATATATATATATATATATATATATATACTGTATATATATATATATATATATATATATATATGTAACAGAAGGAAGAACCCTCATTTCCTCCACTATAACTAACAAAATATTCAAAGCCTCTTCCTCCTCCATCATCTCCTCCTCCTCCTCCTCCTACAAAGAGCCCATTGTGCCATTTTTTCCTAGCCACCTTTGATACATGTCTTTTCAATCCACGCCACAAGAGGGCCATCCTCCTTTATGCCTCACACAACAAGTATACAAATAACACGCACACACAGCCACGAAGGATTTCACTGAGCAGGTAATCCCCTTGTATCCTTTGCTAATAATCCTAAACGAGGTATGACTGTTTTGTGTTGCGGTGTTTCTCATTAGGATGGTTTTAAATGATTTATCTTTTTCATGGGATCGAATTCAAAATGTTTTGTACGATAAGGGTTGTTTTTTTTTTTGGTAACTACTACTTATGTAAGACTATAATCTAACTAGGTGGCTTACGCAAAAACCCAAAATAAATAACAACAAATAATATGCTGAGACTAAGTTAGATACTTTCATTCAACACCAGACCAAAATAAGTATAAAATATTCAAGAGGAAAATAATCTTGATATAAATATTATTTCCTAACTCCTGGCTATATTTAATGACTCTAGTTAGACCCAGGGTAGTATGTGGGCGCTGTAGGTGGATACAACGCTCCTGCAGGTGGTGTGAACTTATAGATGTGTCCTGCAGGTAGGAGACTGTCTATCTGGGTGTGTCATGCAGGTCAGGAGGTATATGCTGGGTAAATGTTAAACGTTTAAGTCGAAGTTTTTCATCGTATAAATTTTCCTCCGTGTGCCTAAGCTGTGAAAAGTGATGACTTTTTTTTTATTAATGCACACACACAAAAGTTTAACCAAATGTGGAGTTTTTTCTCATTTCTTTTTACATTATACACGTTTGCTTAAATACTTTCGGCATATTTAAGAGTGTAAACAGTTGAGGAGTGTATCTAAAGTGCTTGGGGTGTACGTTACCTCCCTGTGGACATAATTCATTTCCCGGTGGTTAAGGTTATGAGAGGGATAAGTTCACCGTGCAGGGAGCAAAACTTACGGTGATCATCCCGACACTTTGTTCCACTGTACAAATAAGAAGCGTAAGGAGATATGAAGTGATCCAGAGGCGAGTTGGAACAAAGTGAAATGACTGTTTGTGTAAGTTTCTGTTTGTGTGGAGGAGAGTTCTTGAGTCTCTGTACCGGAGGTTTAGTCTGTAAGAGAATTATTGGGTGAGTAAGAATTTGAATCTAATCAGTAAGTAATTTAATCTCAGTGTAAGGTATTCAGTTAGATTATAGGCTCAGTTTGTCTCTCATAAATAGAGGCTGTGCAGTGTGCATGGCAGGCGTCTCAGTGAGCCCCAAACTTGTGCTGCCCTCAGGTACTTGTGACGTAGGGAGGAGGAGCTGGTGGCCGGGGCTGGCGAACTGCAGCTGACGCGGGTCTCCAGGACTTACACCGGCACCTTCTCCGTCCTCGCCTCCAGCCCCAAAGGCTTCGTCAACGTTTCCTTCTTCCTCAATGTTCTCTGTGAGTATTCCCGACACTCTCCTCAACAGTTATCTACGTGAGTACATGACCCTCTTGTTACCAGTGGCTCTCACCTGCCCTGTACAAGACACACTTCTTCTTTCGAGGTAGTTACTTGTCTTTCCACCTGCCTTGGCCGCAAACTGAACTCTCCACCATTTTGTTGACTGTCGTTTTTCATTCCTCTCTCTGTACATTCAGTTCCCTCTCCCCCGTCTTCTGTTGGTGCCTGCTGCGTGCTCTGTCTGTCTCTCTCTCTCTCTCTCTCTCTCTCTCTCTCTCTCTCTCTCAGCTTTTGACACTGTGTCCTCTACCTTCACAGAGGAATGCTTTTGTATGCGCTTTTCCTCTTCCTCACTCGCAGTGGTTTTCCGCTCTGTGTGTTTTTTTCCTGTTTATTTTGCGTCATTGTTGAGCGCCTGGTAGTCTTTCATCTTCCGGAGGCCTTATGAGTGTCTACCAGGCTCCTCTCTCTCTTGAATGCCTTTGTGAGCCTCTGACAGTCACTTCTCTCCCTGCCGTCTTGTATGAGCACATGAGCACCTCTTGTTCCTTCCTTCCCCACTGTCAACCTCCTCCTCCTCCTCCTCTTCCTACTCTTCTTCCTTCTCCTCCTCCTCCTCCTCTTCCTCCTCCCCCATGGTGTTTTCATTGAGTAAGCCTTTATCCTTCTTTTTAATCCACAAGTTTTGCTGTAATAAGTCTTATTTAATCTTCTCTTCTGTCCGTCATTTCTTAGACAGTGTTAGATTCACCCGCCACTGTGTGCTTACCAATGAGTGAGTATTTTACCTCTCTTCTCCACTCCAGTTTTCTCATTACATATAGCCCTTCCTTCGGCTTTAACATACTTGAACAGATCACACATTTTTTTTCTTTTCTGTGTTCGTTTAATAATTCCTTTGTCTTACCTCGTTCTTCCCAACAATTGACGGATAAACTATAATCTTTTCTTTTTCCATCAAATATTGGTCCTTGTCTTCTTCTCCTCCTCCTTCTTATTCTTCTTCTAGTCCTTCTTGTTCCTTTAACTAGATCGTTATTTTTTTCCCTCCTTCGACGTAATTATTGGTAGTTAATGATCTGTCGTGAAATAGCCCACCAATAGCCCACCAGTGTGTCTGACCTCCTAGCCTCACCTCGTCCACCGCCTTATTACTTCCTGTGTGTCACCTTTGGTCACTTTAGACACAAATTATTATTGTTTTTTTTAATATTATGTGTTTGTTTTCGTAGCTACTGGATTTATCTTTTGTTTTAATAACCGCTTTATTATAAGTATTATTATTCAATTTTTATTTATTTTATTTTTGAGGGTTAGTAATATTGATTGTTTAGTAATGTGTTAATTAAATTCTTGGTTTAATACGTCATATTTGTTCCTTAATCTGTAATTGTCACATACATAGTTCCTGTCACTCTCCACTCTATAAGATGCTTATAAGGGATGTACTGTACCTATATATGTACTTTTCTTATGGGAGTATTTCATATACAAATAACTAACTAAATAAACAGACATATATATAAATCGATTTAATGAGTAATATCTCCAGTGTCGGAAAAGGATTTCTATTTTTAATAATCAAAGCTTCTTAAACTCACCCCCCCCCCCCCCCCCAAGTCTTATCACATAATCATCCGGGTGTCTTTCATCCTTCCTCCCCGCCCTGGACGAGGCCATTAACCAGCTGACTACTATTTACTGCGCTCTCTCACTTGCTCTTTGATGTTTTTAATTCACCACCAACACTCGGTTAACTCTGGAGATATATTTTCCTTATATTGTGAAGGCTAGCCAGTTATTATTAGCTAATCATTTGCTAACTCACGGGCGGTTGGATGTGTAAATAGTATATTTTTTTATTTATTTATTTATCTTTTTGTTCACATACATTGACTTTAGTTAGGACATAGACTAGTGTTTATTTATTATTCATTCCTTTCAGTGTTGACAGTTTGCGCTTGTGGGATAACGTGACTGAATATTTCATAAATGATAAAAATATAGCTAATAACAGCAAGTGTTATTTTTTTTAAGTGTTATTTGGTAAGGAATTTTATGTTTGTATATTTGTTTTCAATATTTTTATTTTTGAATCTTAAGGTGATTTACATACTTTTACGTTGGCTAACACATTAAAGTTGGCTGACAGTTAAATATGGCTGACACCTTAAGGAAGAAGATAACTAAGTTGTTTCACGATATTTGCAGCAGTTAGCCGGGTGAGTGTAAGTGTATATGATGCCCAATATTATAAGTGCCTCACGGGTTATTAATATCACGGTAAACGTCATAAAGTCTGGCATTATGTTGAGGTAAACTTCTAAACCAAAAAGTTATTACGTTTATCTCGAAGATTTCCATCACGGTGGCTGTAAGTAAGCAAGAAAGTTAGTTGGTTAGGTGAGTCAGTTCTCGGTTGTTGTTTACAGTACTTGAAGGACTACAAGAATACTAATAAATGTCACTTTTTATTAACCCTTTGATGGCAATGGTCTTAGGTGTAGTCACTTTAAGAATGATGATTTAATTCAATCTCTTTAATGACGAAAGGACCTAACATAACCTAACCTAAAACCCGTAAGTGTTTTGCACTATAGTATGTAACACTGCACCTACAACTTTAGTGTTTTTTTTTTTACGGGAATTAGCCCACCCGGGCACAGGTCAAACGACCCACAACGGAGCCTGGGGGGCGAAAAAAAAGAATGAAAAGAAATTGAAAATATAGAAAAAAAGGTTAAACTGTATTAATCTACACCACGAAGATGCCGGAAAGCCAGCTTTTTAAAGTGAGACAGATTGTAAGAGCATGGAAACACAGAAGAAGGCAAAGCATTCCACAGTTTGGCTGTGTGAGGAAAGAAGGAGGTACTATAACGGGTTATTCTCGTGTGACCGATATCCACAGAGAAATGGTGGGCACCGCGGGCAAGACGTGTGTTACGAACCCACGGCCTTACCGGCGGTACACAGGATGCCAAATCCCCTGAACATTGCCCGTTAAAGTACCTGTAAAAGAGAGAGAGTGAAGCAACATTGCGGCGAAGAGAAAGGGGAGAGAGATTGTCGACTAAAGGAGGAGAGTTAATAAGACGAAATGCCTTTGATTCCACCCTATCTAATTGTTGGACAGAAGAAGAGCCACCCAAGATATGAGAGCAGTACTCCAAGTTAGGACGAATGAATCCCTTATATACTTGGAGCAACTGCTCAGGAGTGAAGTAGCTGCGGCATCTGTACAGCATTCCCAACTTTCGGGAGGCAGCTTTAGTTATACTAAGGATGTGTGATTTCCAGGACATATTGGAGGAAATGGTGAGGCCTAACATATTTATTTCAGAATTTGGGGGGATGATAGCGTCCTGAAATGTAATTGGTGGGAGATCGTCTACTTTACAAAGTGGAAGGTGTGAGGGAAGCCGAGGCCACCCTGCTATCCTCCTGTCCTGGTCGTTCACCCACACCAGTTTGTTCCACTCTCAGAGGTGTGTGTGTGTGTGTGGAGGAGGGGAAATGGGTGTGCTGGCGGTGTGTGGGCTGGGTGTAGGTGGTTAGCGTTGCAAGAGGAAAGTGTATGTGTATGTGTTTGTGTGTGAGGGAAGGGGGAGTGTGGGTGTGGGCGTGGCCATCAGAAGGTTGAGCATTGGTGTGGGCGTGGTCAGTGAGTGTTCCGCTTGGTCAGTCGACCGGAACAGAGGCATGTGTCACGCCCCCACAACGCCTTCACCACCAATCTAAACTTGAGCCCTGCAGTAATATCTCCTGCTGGAGGTGTGTGTCATCCAGATCACTGTCACGATAAATGTCGTGTTCTCGTACAGTAAGTTACAGGATGACACGTGTGCAAGTACCTAATTTAACCTAACCAAACCCAACTTAACCGGAGCCACTCTAACCTAACTCAGTCTAATATAACCCAGGTTAGCCTAACATCCCAACAGAACCCATCGAACACATCTTACCGCACCTGTTCTACGCTAGGGCGATCCAGTACTGACGTCACTACTTTCGCTCACCGCACTAAAGTATATTACTGGTTTAAGTGTGAAAGTTAATTAATTGTACTCCGTATAAGGTTTACTGATTTGGAAAACCTCTGATAATATTTCAGTGGTCTCACTACGACGTTTATGGTTTTAAAATTGTACTTAAGCTTGACAGTAAACGTCACTTTAATGTTTGCATGTTTGTTAATGGTCAGGTTTACTGTGGGACGACTTGGGTTCTTTTAGGTTGGGTAAGTTTAGCTGACTGGTTCGTGTGTGTACAGTATATACCGGGAGAATTGTGCTTGGTTAATTAAAGTCTCCAAATGCTTGTATGCACTCCATTATTATTGAACTTATTACTTCAGTTATAACTCGTTTGCCTTCGAAGAAAACATAAAACCATTGTCACCAGCAGGGCGGCGTCTTGAAGTTCTCTTGTTTTTTACTGAACTCAGCAGCCATAAACGGTCTAGTGTTTACACCTGCTCGTCGTGCTCGTGTTTAACTTACAAGAGTTAGCTTCTCGGAAGTCTTTTGTATTAAACAGGCGTTAGTTCATACGTTTTATACGTGCTAAGTGGGGTAGGGTATTCGACAAGAAGGATGGTGTGTGGGTGTACACTAATCACCACGGGTCGTGATAGCGAAGCCGGAAGGTGTGTGACCCGGGTAGGGAAACAAGGGACAATCATGGTCCAAATACACCACAGGGACAATGATCTGCTGAAGGAATAGTGTGCAACAGGTGCAGGAGGACCTGGCCGCTCCTCACACTGATATACAGGCATGTCAATAAGTTTAATACTTCTGGGTGTTTGTGTAATATATTTTGCTAATTTATTCACTTATTATTACATAAATATCCCTCCCGTGACGTGTCTGGGACGATGAGACGTTTGGTAGGACTTTCTGACGGCGTCGACGGCGGCTGCGTCAACGATAAGATTTTATGGTGGGACCAGTTTCTTAACAAGCGGTCTAGTCAAGTTTGTTTTCGCACTTGTAATGATAAATATTTGGCTGCAGATGGCCGTCTTTCCTGACCTGGGTGATGAATGTTCTCACGCACGGGGGATGTTTTAACGCTACCATTGACCAATTCTTGGCCAACCTTATATCCTCAGCGGTGCTCGTCCATCATTCCTTACTGCGTGTAGTCTTACTGTTCAGCAAGCTTAGGTGTTAACAGCACAAAGGAAGTGTGGCCTTGAAACCACTGAAAATGGGATGGAGTAGTCTGTCTAGTGTCAGGGTCGACGGTGTGACCAGCCAACCAGAGAAACAGCTCTAAACACTTACATTACCGACAATAACCAGACCAATGCCCACCTTTACCTACATTATCGGCTGAGATAGTCAGTAGCATTAAGGTGTCAGACCGCCAACTCTATTTCTTCAGTTTCCTAAATATCATTACCATCCTCACCCGCTAACCTTCTTTCATCCACTCTTTCTCTACCAAAAAAAAAAAAAAAAAGTGTGTGGGCGGTGTACGGAGGAGGGGAGGAGTAATTGTTGGTCCAGCAGGTGGTTAGCGCTGCTGACACCGACCCGGATCTATTCTTTTTCGTCCGTACGTCCCAAAATGTTGTTGAAGTTTATCGTCGAACTTGGAGAATAGTTTGATTGTCATGTTCGTGTAGGTCACAGGAAGTTAAAGAGCCAAAACAATGTTTGACAAATAACGTCAAGAAGTTTTAAGTGAATACATATTATTACTAGACCAAGTAAAGAACACATTTTGGTATATGTCAAAAGTCGAGGTCACTGCTGAGGGCTAAATGTGAAAACAATATCCAAATAATAATGATTGTTTATATGCAGAAATTTTGACGAACCTTTACGTGAGTGTGTATGTCAGTATTACTGTATGTTGAAACACGAAACTGAAGTATGTGTGACACGTGTCGAGGTGACAGGCTGGTCAGAACCTTGTGCAGAGGAGAAATATGATTCATTTAGATGTTTTATGAACCCTTACAATAATATATTTCCTCAGAAGACAGTGTTCAATATGGTAAAATGGGTATCTTACTATATTTTGTGTGAAAGCAAATGACACTACGGACGAAGGATTTTGACAGCCTTACCGAGACAAAAGGAGTCGCACTGATCATTTCGAAATTCATCGAACCCATCCAGGAAGGACCTTTTTTTTACCCTGTGTACAATCAAAGACAAAAGTCGCGTCACGGTTTTGTCCGAAGATTAAATGTAACTTGTGAAACATTATGAGAGCCCCCTACCACAAGGCAGAGCGCACCAAAAGTTTAGCCCTTAGCCATATGTTTTCACCAAATTTCACGACACGACTTTTGTCTTTCATTGTACACAACACCACAATCCATAAGTTAGTATCACCGCTGAAGGTCAATAGTCACAACTTTATCCAAAATAAATCTTTTGTAAGCAAATAAATATTTTCATGAAATTTTAGCTAACTCTTCATCATATTTAGACAAAGTTCATAATGCTTCCGTTAGGTGTTTTGTCAAGTTGTGCCTCTGATAAATCAGCCGTTCTGGGGGGATCATCGTTTTGACGTACGTTTCTGTTTGTTTTACGATGGATCATTAGTTTCCCCGTTATCTTTTTATGGTGAGAACAGGAATTACTATTTATATGAAGGCTTCTTTTTAATTATCACCAGATTCACGTCTTTGTTATTTTTTTTTCCATGGACAATATTTTTTCATATGAAGATGACAATTACATTTTTTTTACGGAAGTGATTTTTTTTCTCTTGAAGATGGGGGCTGGGAAAGAGGTTTCTAATTAATGCGACAGTGACTGAACAGATATGTTATATTGTCACTGATTTCTCTCCCTCACTCACTCCCCCACACACTCGCTCCCCCACACATTGGCTCCCCCACACACTCGCTCCTTCATGCACTCTCTCCTTTATGCACTTATTCCTTCAGTCACTCATTCACTCAGACTGACTCCCTCACACACCCACTCCTTCATGCACTCACTCTCTCACACACTCATTCCTTCATGCACTCACTCCCTTACACACAAAGGTAATCTTATTATCTGAAGGAAAGGCTTCAAATGAACTTACTGCTGAAGACAACAGAGGCTTCAAGTGATCTTACTGCTGAAGACAACAGAGGCTTCAAGTGATCTTACTGCTGAAGAAAACAGAGGCTTCAAGTGATCTTACTGCTGAAGAAAACAGAGGCTTCAAGTGATCTTACTGCTGAAGAAAACAGAGGCTTCAAGTGATCTTACTGCTGAAGACAACAGTGGCCACAAGTGATCTTACTGCTGAAGACAACAGAGGCCACAAGTGATCTTGCTGCTGAAGACAACAGAGGCCACAAGTGATCTTGCTGCTGAAGACAACAGAGGCCACAAGTGATCTTACTGCTGAAGACAACAGATGCCACAAGTGATCTTACTGCTAAAGAAAATGGAGTCCTCAAATGAGCTATTCCAGAGGAAGACAAACTCCTCAAATTAGCTCGTTACAGACGAAAACAGATGCCACTTGCGTATGAGGTAGCCAGACCGGAAACGAGAGAGACAGTTTCCGGCCTTAACGAGCGAGAGACTCTGGCCCTAGGCTGATGACGAGTGAGAAATCCTCCTCTTGATGTGAATTGCTAATTAGGGGGAGGGTCGTTAGGCCACGTAATTATAACCGTGGTTCATCGTCACAGTAGTTAGTATGCATGGATGGTAGTGTCGCTTCGCTTCCTCTTCCCTACCTTCTTCTTCTTCTTCTCATGTTTATCCTTCTGTCCTGTCCCTTTGATTCACCTCAACACTCCTCCTCTTCCTCCCCTTCTTCTTCTTCTCCCTTCTTCACTCTCACCTTAATAAATCCTCTTCTCTTGTCTTGTCTTCTCTTGTCTTCTCTTGTCTTCTCTTCTCTTCTCGCTTCTTTACCTTTTCAATTTCTCTCCTGTCTCCTCTGTTCTTCTCCTTCTTCCTCCTCCTCCTTAACCTTCTTCCTCCTTTTAATTCTTCCGTTTCTTCTTTTCCCCTACCTCAATTTCCTCCCTCCTTCTTTTCCTTCTCCTCCATCATCCTCTGTCTCCCCCTCCCTATACTCTCCAGTCCTTTTCACTTTTCTTCCTTTATTACAATGTGTCCCCCCCCCCCCCCGCTTCTTTCTTCACATCTCTTACTCTCCTCCCATAATCCTGTCTTCCCTCACCCTCCCTCTTCTTTCCATTCTCTTCCCCCCTCCCCTCTCTTTTCCTTTCCTCCTTCCCTTCTCTTTCCTCCTTCCTTTCTCCTTCCCCTCCCTTCTCTCTCTCCTCCCATCCCCACTCTTTCCCTTCCCTTCTCTCTTTCCCCCCCCTCTCTCTCTCTCTTCCCTCTCTCCCTCTTCCCCCCTCTCTCTCCCCCTCTTCCCCCTATCTCTTTCCCCTTCCCCTCTCCTAATACATCTTGACGCCAGCCGATAGTTTTTTCATGTACATTAATTTTTTTTAATAACAATGTATATCAAGTGGCCGAGTTAATTAAGTTTGGTGAAGGAATTTTTAATTTATGAAATGATTGAATTATTTTGGTGAAATGTAGCCTGCAGGTGGTGCTGTGTGGGTGGCAGGTGGTGTGGGCGGCAAGGGGAGGTTTGGAGGTGTG
>CAUDMG010000956.1:630000-793404 GCA_958450375.1 Homarus gammarus
GATCAGCAACCTGGGACTTGGTAACAATTTTCGTGATGCCATATAGTCGCAGGGTCTACCATAGACAACACATTATGCTTCCAATATCTTCCCAGGTGGAAGTACCTCCCTGTTTGGTAGCTGCCTAATACCTACATACACATATATAACAGGGGTGATGGGGCCTTGCTCTATGTGGTAGTTAAGGAATGCTTTGTTGTTGCAGAAGATTTTGTCGGATGTTGAATCGCCGTTTGGTCCCATCCAGGTGGTGAAGTGCGGGCCCAGGTGAAGTCGTCTGCCAGTGTTAATTATACTTTCTAATGCTGTGCCTATTTGGTTATTGTTGCCGTTGCTAAAATTGCGGTGTCTTGCATTGAAATCTCCCAGGATGTACATTGGGATATTATAATTTGTTAGTTTCATTAGGTCTTCTATAGGGAGGAATGGTCTTCTTGGGTTAGGTATGTTGTTGCGATTATTATTTCGCCCTGTGTTGTCTGTACTTTAATGGCAAGGAATTCGCTGTTTAAGTTGTCTATTAGTATGTGTTTGATACCTTTTTCACCGCTACGGCAACTCCGTCATGTTTTTCTCCACTTTTGTTCGATTGGTGGGTGTCTTAGTTAAATATTCTGATTTGTTGTTCTCGGGTTCGTCGTGTGCATTTATTAGTATTATATCTTGTTTGTATTGTACAGTATATGTTACAAATCGATGTTTTGCATGTGTGCCAATCACGGACTTTGTGTTGTAGGATTTTAAGTGTTTTCATTTGTAGATGGTCCATTATTTTTTTTACTTGGAAGGTTGAAGTTGAGGGGGTGATCTCATTTCGTTGAGTCCCGATGATTTCCTTTTGAGTTCAGCCGCCGAAATTACAATAAAATCTTTTGTGCCGAATTTTATTTTGTCTTTTTTAATCATGTCATACCGTTCGTCTGTGTATTGCCATACTATTTCGTTAGCCGTTACTAAGTCTTCGATTAATTTTCCAGTGGGTTTTCTGTGTGGTGGGTATGGTATTCTTGAGGTTTGATAAAGCCCTAGTCCTATATCTGCTGCTTCTTCTGGCACTGGAGAGGGGGGGGGAATTGTTGTTGGGAAGTCGATTTCCATTTCATTTTAATTGTTCTTGACCGCTGATTTCCTTCTCGCTCCCGTTCCTTGTGTCAGTCTTGGGTCTCTCGCCTTCTCTGTCAAATCTCCAGGTCGTTCCTCTTTTTCCGGTTTGTTATCCTGGTCTGTCGGTGATGTTGTGTCCTTGGGCGTGTTTAATCGTTGTCTGAAGTATTTTGTTAGCTCTGGGGTGCTGGTGGCGTGTAACAAGTTAGCTGAGTTTGGATTTTCAGGGAAGTTCATTTGTGGCATGTTGTTATTTCAAGCATCCTATTGAGTTCGTCGGCATATGATCCTGGAGCTATGACGTTATGAAGGTAAGCATGTAGCATGCTCACCATTACCTTGAAATGATCAGTGTCACTTAATTTGATTATGGTGTCAGTAGTTGGCTTTGTTGCCTCTTTCACGGCCCTCTTTGTTATTTCAGCATATGTGCTTTGGTCTCTCATCCTTTTTCGTTGGTCTTCCTGCTTTTGTTTGTACTCGATGAGGGTTTTTTTGATGGGGCAGGACATGGCCATGGTTGGGTGGGTGTGGTGCACGTCCCCGTTCCTTTTGCAGTTTACGCAGCCTTTGGTGGTGTTGTTGCATTGCGTGTAAACATGTCCTTCCTCCGAACAGTTGGGGCAGTATATATTTTCCTTTTTAGGGCACTCCCTTGTGGTATGCTCTTCATATTTATAGCATGTGAAACATGTCAGGAGACTGGTGTATTTTTCCCTTTTATTTGATGAGGTGATATCGACATGTTGCATTAGGCCCGCAGTGGTTCTCAACCTTGTTTGCCCCATGCACCCCTTTCACCATATGTCAGAATGTCATTCCCCCCCTCTTTTCCAAGATTGTCTGCCTCAAAAAGTGCATTCCAAATAATATGCATATAATACTAAAAATCCTTTATTTTTTCCATATTAGTACATATACATTTACAATTTTACATGGATTATTTTTATAGTGGAGTCTTACAAATTAAATGCCAATTGAAAATGTTGATGGATTTATAAAACTTGAATAAAAGTAAAATAGTTTTTTTTTAATTTATAATGAATTACTTAACAGGCCAAACTGAAGCATAATGCAATAAACAAAAAGTTCAATAGAATACCAGGCTATTGTAAATTTGTAATTAATTTTATTCAGATGAAGATTACAGTCAATGAGAAACCTGTGATTGTTTTTTCTTCGCCAATTCTGGGATGCGCGGAGGAGTGCTTGAAAGGGCACAACGCAGGTAATTTTCTACCTCTAATCTACTACGTTGCTTCGTTTTGATTTGCAACAGAGTTGAAAAGCCTGACTCACAAAGATATGTCGACACAAACGGAAGCAATGCACGGATAGCTCTTTCTGCCACTTTTGGGTAGGAATCGCACATCAAGGGCCAAAATTCTGTGATTGATTTCTCATCGAACATATCTCTTGCTCCCGAATCAGTTTCCCCCCCCCCCCCCCTGAAAACCTGAATTCCCCCCCTGGGGGGAATTCCCCCCTGGTTGAGAACTCCTGCATTAGGGTGTGTCATAGGAGGGAAGATCAGCTAAAACTAATGGCCCATCACTTTTTTGGTAGATTTTAGTGTATATAAACAGAAAATAATTTCAGTTTCAATATTTTGCAACCTTTTGCTCGGTAAATTTTAGCGTGAAATTTATCGAAAATCTAACGTACAGCTGCATTAGTGCATTACAATTAATTAGTGAACATTGCTTTCTGACTTCATTCTTTAACAACCCAACTAACAATATTTTTTTCTGTTTCAGATTCTGATGCATTTATAAGTTGATAATATTTGCGATGGCTGCTTGTGTCAGGACGAGGAACCAAAAATCCAGCCATCTCAGTCACTATCTTGGGTCTGGGAGAGAGCTCCTGAAGTCGGAGTTGCCTACATTGAGAGATGCTTTGAGATACGGTGTTTTAATCAGGCAAATCAGTGAAAAGAACCAAAGAACTTACACAAACAAAGACATTGCCAGTGATATGACCAAAGCTGTCTTGGCACAGTACACTCTGGCTAACGCTCAGTTCAAGCCTCCAGTCATAACAAGTCAGAAGAAGATTAGTGAGAGACTGCTAGCCAGTTGGGAAAAGGCAAGAGATATCTCTCTTGGGAGAGGAAAACTTGCAGTTAAGGACAGCTTTGCCAAGCAACTGGACCAGTTATTTGACATAATTACTTGCAAGTGCCCAATTGTTCTCTGTCCTGAGTTTGGATGCGATCGTGACTGTAAATCCGAGGCCCACATCTCCTGTATTTGCAAGCGTGAACTGAAGATTCCTGTGATCGAACTGGCATTTGTCAAAGCACAGAGAGAGAAGACTGGCAGTATAGGGGCTCTCATGATTTCTAGCCAAGATATTCCGGAGTCCAAGAGACAGGAGGCTGCCACAGAGAGACAGAAGAGGAGAAGAGTTGCCGAGGAAAAGAGACTTGAGAAGGCCCAGGGTGAGGTAAAAAAGGCCGATGATTGGAGTCAAGCTGATTCAGAGTTTAATGACTTCCCCATGGCTGATCCGAGTGCTGACCAGGAGAATGGTGACTTTGTCCCTAACCCAGAAAATAATGATCCCAAACTTTCCAGGCATAAGATTCGAAATAGGAAAGATATCCCGAGCATAGCTCTGGCCAGCATGCGACACCACACTGGTCTCAGAGAAACTGCAGAGATAGCAACAGCTGCCTGGATTGACGGTGGTTTGATAACACCTGATGATGTTCACCTGGTGATAGATCATAACAAAGTAAAGAGAGCTCAGGAGAAACTTGTCAGTAACCTAGAAGAGGAGTTTGATAAGGGGATAAGAGAAAATGGAATCAATTGTTTGTTCTTTGATGGGAGAAGGGATGACACTAAAGTGTTCAGGAAAGTTGGAGATTCTGACAAGTTGTTCCCTGCCGTGGTGAAGGAGGAACACTACTCCTGCTGCAGTGAACCAGGAGGGAAGTATTTGTGGCATTTCACTCCAGAGAAAGATGACATCAGGAAACCAGCTGAGATAGTGGCAGATAACATTGTGAACTGGCTCAGAGAGAGGAACGTAGACCAGACCCTGCAGGCCATTGGAGGGGACAGCACCAACACGAACACAGGGTGGCAAGGGGGGGTCATACAGTGGATAGAGCGGAAGATTGCGAGGAAGCTGGTCTGGATTGTTTGTGACCTCCACACCAACGAGTTGCCGCTCAGACATCTGATCCAGGAGCTGGATGGCAAGACTCTTTCAAACAACAGATGGTCTGGTCCTCTTGGCAAGATGCTGGACTCTGCCACTGAGTTAGAGATAAATCCGAGCTTTGAAAAAATCACAGTTGGCCCTCCACTCGTTGAGCTTGCACATACTGTCATTGACGACCTGAGTACTGACCAGTACTATGGTTACATGATTTACAGTGCCATCAAAACTGGGGTCATGCCTGATAGACTTGCTTACCTGCAGATAGGTCCAGTCTCACATTCTAGGTGGCTCACAACGGCTCTCAGGTTCTGCAGAATTTGGGTCGCTCATCATAACTGAAAGGGAACCAGCTTCACAACCTGAGACTTATTGTCCAATTCATCGTGAGTGTCTACTTGCCAAATTGGTTCAACACCAAGGTCAAGTCATCGTTCTCCGAAGGTCCGAGGCATGTTCTCTTCCAGCTTGAGCTCCTGAGGAGTCAGCCAAGGAAGGTTGTTCAGATTGTGGAGCAGACTGTGAGGAGATCTTCCTGGTATGCTCATCCCGAGGCAGTTCTGCAGATAATGCTCTGCAGTAAGGATGAGGAGGAGAGAAGAGTGGCAGTCAAAAAGATCTTGGATATGAGACTTATGAGAGGATCTGGGCATGACGAATCAGTTGGTGACGATTCCTTCAGGGTCAGGAAGACTCCTGAAGTCAATCTAGGTGCCAAGACCCTCACTGATCTCATAGATCTGGATAACATCCAGGCTGGCAGTGAGCCCCCTCTTACCTGCAGCCTCACCAATGTTCAAGTCAGAGCTTTCCTGGACAACCCCATGCATGTCCCTGCCTGGCTCTCGCACACCCAGAGTATAGAGCATTGTGTACAGCAAGTGAGCGAGGCCAGCAGTCACGTGTACAGCCAGGAGAGGAGGGAAGGCTACATCCGAGCTCAGGTGGTCAGCAGGGAGGTGATGAGTAGAAACAGAAGCAAGAAAGACATGTTCTCTATGGTGTGCAGCAACACCGGGTCGTAGTAGTAAAACCGGTTTTTATATTTGATGATTTTGTTTTCTAAAGGAATATTAAATTTAATAAATGTGTCAAGATCATTCGTTTCACTATTCTGGATCATTTTCATCCTAATAAATTAACCTGATACATTTAGTTTACTTTAAATAAGCTATTTAGTGGTGTTGGTAAAAGGGTGGGAATACTGAATTTTCATAAGATTTCAAGTTAAAATTTACCTAGCAAAAAATGAAAACTTTTCAAATCTGAAGATATCACATGATTCTGCACATAGAACTACATCATTAATACCATGGGCCGATTTTTCAAACTCAAAAAAAAAAAATTCGCCTCCGTATGACACACCCTAAATTGTTGCATGCTAAGAAGCCGCACTGGAGGACCTTGTCTGCCACAGCCGTTTCTTCAAAGCAAATCTTCATTACGTGGGGTAGTCTTTTATCTTGATTATTTCTTCTACTTTAAAGTCCTTTGTTGTTATTTTCAATGTCTGTCTTCAGAGCGTCTGCCGTTTGCCCTCGTACTTGAGAATCTAGTTTCCTTACGAAAACATATCTCCTGGCTCTTAGCTCGGGAGGCATGACCACAATTAATCCATTCTTGGCAAGGATTTGTTTCGCCTTAGTGGGTAGTAGTTGTCTGCATCATTTTCATTTCGGCAAATGACTTTGAACCCTTCGTTCAGGTTGAATACCCTATTGAAGTATTTAGGTAACAATCTCTGCACTAAAGTTAGGAAGCTCGAGTGTCTCCCCGGGGCAGGGACAGGTAGAGCACTGGAGAGAGTGGAGAACGTCATTGATGACTGTGGAGACAACCCCATAGTCTTACTCAGTGCAAGAGGCAATGACGTAGGTAAGCTTACCAGTGTCGAACTGCGTAAGCTGTATAGGGAAGCTCTAGATAAGATTAGGGTGAAGGGTGGAACTCCTATTGCTTGCTCTATCCTACCAAGACGTGGTGCCAGTCGTGAATGGATGTCCCGTGCAATCGGTTTCAATTGCTGGTTGGAAGAACAGTGTAAAGAGCTGTCGACGCCATTCATTGATAATTGGAGCCAGTACTATGGTAATGATAGTATGTATGCAAGGGATGGGGTGCATTTAAGTAGGAAGGGGGTGGCCGTGCTAGCGAAGATAGTTGACAGGGTAGGAAAGGTGGGGTTTTAATATGTCCAAATCCCATCAATGGTAAAGAGAGGAAAATACCATGTGAAAATAACAGCAGTGAAACAGAAGTAGATAATGCTGAAAATATAGTTAGTCATAATAACAAACATCAAAGTAATAAATGTAAAACAGATAGAAACGGAAGAAATATATTGAGTGTTTATTATACTAATAGTAGAAGCTTGTGTAACAAAATGGACCAGCTCAGAGCCATTGTTAGTAAAGAGAACATAGATATAATTGCAATAACGGAAACATGGATAAATTCAAACAGCAAACATTTTTTAGCAGAATTTCATATTCCAGGATATAACCTATTTAAATTTGACAGAGTAGGAAGGAGAGGGGGCGGTGTAGCAGTGTATATCAGGGTGTCATTAAAAAGCTGCAATAAATCAAACATTAAAACAAATAGCGACAATGAAAGTATTTGGGTAGAGATTGGTGAGGGCAATGAGTCCGTAGTCATTGGTGTTATATATAGACCACCTAATTTGAGTAGGAACGATGGTAAATTGCTATGGGAGGAGATAAAGAAGGCATCTGATAGAAACAATGTATGTATTCTAGGCGATTTCAACTTTTCAGGCTTAGATTGGAAAAATCAACTTAGCGGTAATGAATCTGAAGATTTTCTAGAAGTAGTACAAGATAGTTTTTTATATCAATTCATAAACTTGCCCACTAGAGGAAATAATATCCTCGATTTAGTTCTCAGTAATAATGAAAATCTAGTAAAAGATGTTGAGATTGGAGACGAACTAGGAACAGTGATCATAAAGCCATATATTTTAACATAATATGGAATGGCAGGAAGAAGGAAAATTCGGCCTTGATCCCGGATTTTAGGAAGGCTAATTACGGTAGCTTAAGGAGAGACCTAAGGGATGACCCTATGGTCAAAAGATTAATCCCCCCCACACCTCCGGAAACTGTCAACTTAGGACGGGAGAACCCCCAATTTAATTTAGCAGCTACTTATGAACAATTTATTGCGACAATCCATAATGCTCAAAATAAACACATCCCTAAAAGAAAATTCAGATCGACACGGAACCAACCAAAATGGATGAATAATAGACTCTTAGATCTTCTAGGGAAAAAGAAAGGAGTATATAGAAAAGTTAAGAAAGGCGAGAATCACTTACTAATAAGATAGGAAAAAACAGAAATTAGGAAAGCAAAGAGAAATTATGAAATCAAGGTAGCAAACGAATCGAAAAATAACCCCAAAGCTTTTTTATCAACTGTATAAATCAAAGGTTAGAGATACAATAGGTCCCCTTAAAACTACGACAGGAGAAATGACTGATGATGAGTTAGAAATGTGTAGTACGTTAAATAGTCATTTTCGCTCCGTATTCACAAATGAAAACCTAGCACAGTTTCCAAAAGTTCATAAGGTATATAACGACAGTATAGAAAATATGTTGATGAATATCAATATTACTAGAAACGATGTGCTTAAAGTAATTAACAAACTGAAGCCTCATAAATCGCCTGGTCCAGACGAGGTATATGCTAGAATATTAAAAGAATGTAGAGATGAGTTGAGTAATCCATTAGCAGTTTTATTTAATAAGTCATTAGAATCGGGCCTAGTGCCAGAAGCTTGGAAACTTGCAAATGTAGTTCCGATTTTCAAAAAAGGTGATAAATCAATTGCATCAAATTACCGTCCCATTAGTCTCACGTCAATCATAGGCAAGTTGCTAGAGTCAATTATTGCTACGAAAATCAGAAGCCACCTTGAAACATTCAACTTAATTCATTCTTCTCAGCACGGGTTCACCCAGGGACGTTCTTGTCTCACAAATTTGCTTAGCTTTTTCTCAGAAGTATATGAAGCGGTAGATAATGATAAGTCATATGATATAATTTACTTAGATTTCAGTAAAGCATTCGATAGAGTCCCTCATGAGAGATTGATAAGGAAGGTAGAAGCACATGGAATAGGTGGATCATTATTAAAATGGATTAGGTCATGGTTAACTGGTAGGAAACAAAGAGTCAGCATAAATGGATTTAAGTCAGACTGGGGTGCGGTCAAAAGCGGAGTTCCCCAGGGATCTGTATTAGGCCCTCTGCTGTTTGTTATATTCATTAATGATCTTGATTTAGGTATAACTAGTAGGATTAGTAAATTTGCAGATGATACCAAAGTGGGGAGAGTGATAAATTCAGACAGTGACTTTGAACACCTTCAAAGAGATCTAGATACCTTACATGAGTGGTCAGTAGACTGGCAAATGAATTTTAATGCTGATAAATGCAAGGTACTACAGATAGGGAAGACGAATACAAACGTTAAGTATAAACTAGGTAACACGGAAATAGAAAACTCAGATTGTGAAAAAGATCTAGGTGTATTTGTTGGCAACGACTTGAAACCTAGAAAACAATGTATTATCGTTCGCAACAAGGCAAACAGGATTCTTGGGTTCATATCTTGGAGTGTGAGTAACAGAACTGCTGACGTTATCTTGAAACTTTACCTAGCATTAGTGAGGCCACACATGGATTATGCGGTTCAATTCTGGTGTCCTTATTATAGAATGGACATAGATTCTTTGGAGAGAGTACAAAGAAGAATGACAAAAATGATCCATAATATTAGAAACCTTCCATATGAAGAAAGACTGAAAAGCTTAGGCTTGCATTCATTAGAGAGGCGTAGAGTTAGGGGAGATATGATAGAGGTGTTCAAGTGGGTAAGCGGGATTAACAAGGGTAAAATGGAAGATGTTTTGAAGCTCAGTAATAACGAAATAACTAGAACGAATGGCTTTAAATTAGATAAATTCCGATTCAGAAAGGATATAGGCAAGCACTGGTTTGGTAATAGAGTTGTGGATATGTGGAATAGGCTACCGAGTGCTATAGTAGGATCGGGGACGCTAGGGAGCTTCAAGACGAAGTTGGATAGGCACATGGAAGTGCTGGGATGGGTGTGAAAGGGATCTGCCCTGTATGGGCCAGTCGGCCTCCTGCAGTATCCCACTTTCTTATGTTCTTATGTAACATATGCTAAGGTGATTAGTCTAGATCTATCGATAGGTTTGTTCTTATCTTTTAATTTTATTATTATTTTTACTGCCATTGTGCATGTAGAAGGTTATTGAAGGCCTTTCTTTGATTTTACAAGAGAAAACCCCTGCACAGTGGAGTGACTGCACGATCACAGTCGTCACTATGGGATCGGCCTGTTTGTCCCCGACCCCCAATGAACACACAATCCCACTCAGCTGTGAGGTGTGCGCCACTGGAGGGGCTCTAGCACGAATAATTAAATAAAGCAGGTGCCTCGGCCAGGGTAAGCAAGGAAGGATTTTATTAAGAGAGAAAGACCTCAAACCACGTCAGTACTGCCAACCATTAGCTGCCCTCCGGCGGGAGTGTGTCACTCACTCTACCCGTGGGGAGGACTAGCTAGGGTTGACAATCCTGAACGCTTGTGAGGTAGTCCGGTGACGGTCGTGGTCGTTTTCCAAAGGTGGAGGCCCACAAAGGGCTTCAGATAAAAGATGCAATATGTTCAGAAAATTGTCAGGGCAAACTTTTTGGAGTGAAAGTTGTGAACTCTTAGAATAACCTGCCAGAAAATGCTGTGACAACACTGAGTGTGAGCTCAACTTAACCAACACTGGTACATGTACAAGATACATTCTGGTACCTGCTTCCCCAGTATACTTGCCATAACAGTGTGTAAAGTACTGTGTAACATACGTGGGTCACTTGACCGGACGCCCAAGCAGCTATCAGGCTGATCAGTGGCGAAGAAGATAATGTAAAGTAGGTCACCTCAGCCAACATCGAGGATGAAATCATCATCTGCCATTATTTTTTAAGATTATATATTCATGCACTACATAAATTTTCTGGTTGACTTTTTTTATTTTTGCAGGTACTTGACACTGTTGCAGAAACGATAATCATCTTGCAAGCGTAGGTTCACTTTCATTACCAAAGCAAGAACAAGGATTTCACATTAAAAGAGTTTTGACTGGATGATAATGGCCATCAAATCAAGATAACATCAAACATTCCAATGGACATATATTGTATGTCTTATAAGCCATCCCGTAGCCACAGATGAGAAGGTGGGTGGGGAACAAAGGGTCAGTGCCCCCACAAAAAGTTTCTGTTCCCCCTTGTCGCAAAAAAAAATTGTGATAAATGTAAATATAAACGTAAATATTTCTTTATGCAAAGCATTAGATTATTACATTCCTAGTAATTCGGACGATATAACAAAGCAAGTTATTTTTTAATGTACCGGCTGAATGACTAGTAATGTTAAATTACTATATTTAATAAGAAACTGTTTTGTAGTAAAATAATAAGTTTACCAGAATGCAAACAATTATAGGTGCTACTATAGTGTGCGGTCTACAAAGTTAACTTTAGTCTAACCTAACCTAACATAACCTAACTTGACCTAACATAACCTAATCTGACCTGAACTAACATTAACCTACCTAAGCGTTTAGACCACACACTATTGTAGCACTGGTTAGAGACGCCGTGATACAGTGTGATGCCGCAGACGAACACCATCCCTCGTGGAGAAAAGAGACCTTCACAAACTCTCCAGGAGGAATTAAGTACCAGCTGCCTTCCTACCCATTACTTGTTCTAGTACCTTCTATCAACTGACACAGTATTACGTCTCATTAAGTTTTTATCTTTTGTGTATATCAAGATGTACTAGAAATATGAACATCCATCCAACCATAGAAGTTATTATAGCTTACACAACATCTCCAGCCCCAAAGCAGTTTTCCAGAATGTTCCACCATCAAAGCTAAGATATGTATATTTTGTAAAATTTTGGAGTAGGATTTTAAACTATCTAAACCTGACTGAAGAGTTTCACTGGTACTAATATGCAGGAACAATTTAGTTGGGACAATGTTTTAGCCAACACATCTTAAGGTGGTAAAAAATTATCCTCGAAATATAACATATATTATTAAGACGGTATTCAACAACATATGTCATCCATTAACGGCTAGTAATGCAGTTTAAATCTGTGATAATTCCTTTCTTATTTCGGTAAATATTTAGAAGTTGCCAACACCTAATTTCCTTTTGATAATGGCTTACAATCTAACCAGTGTTTGATTTTGCAATGCATCAAATAAATTGATATCACTAATGAGACTGGTAAATACTGTATGTCCCACCGGGACGAAGAAACTTTATTAATTAAGACTTAATGCAAAAAGGACCTGGGTGTGTGTATTGACAATGAACTGAACTTCTCGGATCATTGTGAGAAGAAAGTGAAGCAGGCAACTAAACTATTAGGTCTTTAAGAGTGAGGTGCTTCCTCGCCTGGAGTACTGTCACCCCGAAGGGTCCCCAAAAGATGCTAGGGACTATCAGTTGATTGAAAATGTCCAGAGGAGGGCCACCAGACTGGTACCTGCATTTCGGCACCTCAGCTATCCAGAGAGATTAGAGCGCCTGCAACTGCATAGCTTATACTACAGGCGGGAAAGGGGTGACCTAATTGAGGTGTATAAACATCTCAAAGGGCACTACTCAGTCGAGTGTCCATACCTGGAGCTGGTGGATGCCCATCCCACAAGGGGTCACAGCTCAATGTTGAAGAAGTCGGAAAATTCCTGGTATGAGGGAGTTTTTTCTGGGTTTGAGATGGAAATTGGGTGTATTTGCCCCTGACTAGCAGTCAGTAGCATTTTTATAAATTTGGGTTAATACATTTATATTATATAATCATTTCACCCCCCCCCCCCCCGTAATTTTCCACTGCATGTGAGTGTCACACAGCTGTCACGTGATCAGTAGTTTCCACTGGAGGGCGCATTTCTAAAGAGGCTAGGACAGCCATAAGAAGCCAGCTCTCTGCCCTCAGTATTCACTCACCTTTCACGAGCTTAAGACATTGAACTCAGCTTAGCCCAATTAAGCTCCGTCCTTCCTTAACACTCACAGCTTACTCGTGTAGTGTAATTACGGTGACCTACTTATTGACTGTGCATAATATATATTTTGTTATATAAATAAATGGAGAAAGACCATTGTGGGTTTTGATGACTTAACCCGACAAACTACACAGCTCCAAGGCTGTTATATAATACAGTCGTCCCAAAGACCATTATATAAAGGTGGCAGCATTCCTACGAACCCATTATTATTATTATTATCTTGTAGGGTTACGTGATATTATGTGTCTAGCACTCAGGATGGATGGATGGAAATTCTAGGTGGTGGTTTTCTTATATAAAATATATTATGTACAAGACAGTCTGGTGCTGGAGATGCCGTGTGGTGAGAAGCTTGGTCAAGAGACCCGTTCAGTGAGTAGCGTGCTTGAGGAGGTATCTGTGCAGGAGCTTCGTTAGAGATGTTGAGTGTTGCTGTCCTCCAGGTTGAATGAGGGCTGGACAGCGAGGAGCTTGCTTGGAGGAGGTGTTGCGTGTTCAGGAACGTAGGCCAGAATGAATCTCAATGGAGAGACAGAGCTTATATACACAGCAGCTGGAAGTAAACCCGTGGGAACTTGCCGGTTTCTTGACTCTGTTGTTAGGGAAGACATAGCAGGTGGCGACGCCCCCCCCCCCCCGTGTTGCTAGCATACTGTAGCAGCTGGTGACCCCCCCCCCCTGAACAGCTCGTTTGGGTGCTAGGATACTGTCACATTGGAATGGGATACGCAATTGTGAACCTCATTGGGAACTGCCCATGCCTCGTATGTGGTGTCAGTAGCATTTTACTGAATCCAGCTGGTATGAAACACGAGGTACCATATATATACTTCATTTTTAGTCCATATAACAGCTGGATTCGGTAAAATGCTACTGACACCACATACGTGGCATGGGCAGTTCTCAATGAGGTTCACGGCGCCATCAGCTCGATGAACAGGCTTTGTGTGAAATATAACAGAGTCTAGGACTGCTTTTAGTGTCCTTGTGGGTTGGTCGGTAGCATTCCCTAGTCCCACCCAGTAGGTCGAGGGTTCGATTCGTGGCTGGTGAGGTCGTTGATTATATGTTCAAAGTCCGCGTGTTATATGGACTAAAAATGATATATATATATATATATATATATATATATATATATATATATATATATATATATATATATATGCTGATAACCACAAGGAAAAAGAAAACACGAAGTTCCCAAGCGCTTGAGGGATAATAAACATTGCATTAATAAACATTGCATTGACTGGGATAATGCCTCCTCAATATTACCTTGCAATTCAATTGACAGTAGGAACATTATAGAATCTAGTCTCATTAAACATACCGAATCCGTTAACATGAATTTGAGCAATGGCATGTACAAATTGAACAATTTTGTAATTAAGAAGATTTGTAACCAGGTGAGAAGGTTGGGTCAGTTTTTCCCTCTGACCTGACTACCGACCGCTGCCGTGCTTTTGTAAAGATTTGTAGGGTCATTACCTATACTTGACCTCTGTGGACTTGATCTCACCCTCCTCTGTATATATATATATATATATATATATATATATATATATATATATATATATATATATATATATATATATATATATATATATATATATATATATATATATATATGCAAGTAAATCACTGTAGGTGCACGTGATCTAGGTGTATATATGTATGTATATTATGTATGCTATATTATATATTATGTATGTATATTATGTATGTGCTCCATTTATGTACTATTTATTCAGCCTAGCTAGTAGCGTGTGGCAATATATTTAAGATGTCCCACATGCCTAATTAATGTGCCTGGCGACACATGGAAGCTGTTAATGTCTCACTTGCCATCCGTCGTCTATAGAGCAGTTGACCAGCAGACAGGTTGAAGAGCGCTACTCCCCTTGTGTACATATCTCTTATCCAGTAAATTGAACCTACAAAACTATACAGGTGTTTGTGTTCGCTCCTGTATATTGAACTTATTACCCAGAACACGAAGATGTGAATTACACGAAAGCGCTTGGGAACTTCGTGTTTTCTTCTTTCCTGGTGGTTATCAGCATATACCTAGATCACGCGCACCTACAGTGATTTACTTGCATATATATATATATATATATATATATATATATATATATAAATATATAACTTGTTCTGCACTTCTACTTAGTTTGTACTCACCCCTGAAAATGTGAATTACACTAAAGCGCTTGGGAACTTCGTGTTTTCTTTTTCCTTGTGGTTATCAGCATATACCTGGATCACGCGCACCTACAGTGATTTATTGGCATATATATATATATATATATATATATATATATATATATATATATATATATATATATATATATATATATATTGATAAAATCACAAGGGGAAAGGGAAACAACGGAACATCTTAGCTTTCGTCTTTATTCAAGACATCTTCAGAGGCCTCTGAAGATGTCTTGAATAAAGACGAAAGCTAAGGTGCTCCGTTGTTTCCCTTTTCCACGTGTGATTTTATCAAGATTTATCTTATCCACGTATTCTAATTCCATTATTTTTCCCTTGTTCATTTATTGATACTGTACATCAGTTATTGTAAATGGATAGGCAAGGTTAGTGTATAGACTGATTTTTTTATATCCTTTTAGCATTGATGGATGTTCATTTTAAAATAACTAGTTCAGATATTACCGAATTGGCGGAGTGTTATAATAACGAGTCAGATAATTCTTGTGACACCCTTCCATCAGACACTGGACTAGCCACTGGTACTAGTGTTAATACTGAACAAATACTGTACAGTACAATCAATAGATTCGGTAGAAACACAGGCGCATTTTCAGCGAAACATTTCTCTTGAGAAAAGTGAAAAATTTATTGATCAATCATTTGACGGGTTAAACTGTAGAACCCTAAGGTCAGGTAATAAGTACGTTACAACACCTGACTACAGGCAGGTTCCATCTCATCCTACAGAGTCTAACAGTGTGTCAGAAAATCTTCAGATCCATCCCACATTAAATCCTTCAGTTAGGCCTAGGTTGTCTAACAAATTACTAACCATGGCAAGAGGTAGTTTTGGCATGTCATCTAACCCTTTTAATTTTATTCAGGTGTTACCGCACAGTGACCAAGTTCGCGAATTTATGGCGGAAGACGACTACCGTGTAAATACATATATAAGGGCATGTGAGGATACAATGAAAAACACCAGAATAACGGGAGATGAAGAAAAAAGTCTTTTGTCCGATTGCATATCAAGCAAGGTATTTTTGCCAGCGAGCACTTAGAAGCTAGTGGACTTGCAGACCCTTCATATGATAAATTTAAGAGGGCACTAGTGTGTCTTTTTGAATTTGGAACCCAACTTGGTCACTTAAATTGGATGTTTAGATGGACTGACCGTCTTACACGTGTGATCCACACATAAAATCCCATGAAAAGTGTCGCCATTGCTGGAGGTGTGTGTCAGGACATCCTAGCTAATTTTGGTAGAACGCCCTGATTTGACACTAATGACAATATGTCTCGAGAAAATTTTGCAAAACTGATTGAGTTAATTAGTTTTCTTTTGGCTGTCCGTGTCTCTACATATAATCAAGCACAGGATAAGGATTATGCACTAACTGGCTTGATTCTGGAGTACACAAGTAAGATTGCCCCGAAGTCATCACATACTCCCCTAGCAAGGACAGCTATACCTGTTGCCCCGATGCAACAGTGACACCCTAAGAACTTAGGAGCAAAAGTTAGCAACCTTTAGTATGTACCCATTGCAAGAAAAAAGGGTCATACAGTTGATTTTTGCTACCAACTCTAGACAGGTGGTTTCAAACCTAATAACACCTCCCACGAGCCCATGGCAGCAACATGGAACACCCAAGACTTATTCATTGGCTGCCCAGACCAAGTCTGATACACAGCATAATGCTGATATGTGGTGTGACTATCATCAGTCTGCCTCTCATACATCCGATGAATGTAAGATTCTCCAAAAATGTAGGGGCTTAGGATATGCGTTACCCCAGGTAAGGCAACAGCGAACATTGCGTCATAGACATCACAGGAAGTCGGGGGAAGACCAGCGTGTGTCCCTGAACGACGTAGGATTGGGACACCAGCATCAATGCGCAGTAGTTCCGTTGGATTCGTTAATAGCGGCGCTAACCAAAGCGGAAGTGTTATCTATTCCGGCCAGGGTTGGGGAAGCTAAGCCTTCCTTAGACATTGATATGAGTGCATGTGCAAAGGTAATCTCATTGGCATCCTATCAAGAACTTCAACGAAGATTCCCTCACCAATAATTTCCTATTCGACCTAGTGACACCGATCTCTCATGTGTTACCGGTGCCTAGCTGGGTATTACAGGAATGGTGACATTGACACTACTTTTTTTTCTAGACGTGGTATACCCTTTTGTGCAGATTTTTACATAGTCCAAAACTTTAATTTACCAGCTGACGGATTAATAGATCTACCAACTCTTAAAACTAACTTGATAGATGTTCAGCCAAGCAAACATACTATCACTGTTAATGGTGTTGCCTTCAGTGCATCGCACAAGTCTGAACCATTGCTCTCCACAAGGGTGAATGTGTTGTACACCGCTCCTACTACGAGGACGATGGATTCTGAGTCAAAGCAAGCCTAAGACCCAGCCGACTCACTTCCCCAGCGTGATTATAGCAGCAATAGTTGGATGATCGTGCCTGCAGTTTTAACGGGTACTCTCCATTTTCAGAATGAATAAATCACCAGAGCCACTTTAGCTTACCTCACGTATACACGGGGACCGATGTAGTCTGTCTTACGGAAATATGCAAGGTTAAAGGTCTAGCTTGCGAATCTACATTGAGCATGATTCGTGCTGGTGGTTTAACAGACGTCCTAGTTCTCAACAGAACATGCGCTCTAAAAATATTGGAAGGGATATTATTTGTGTGATTTTCTAGTTTATCATAACCACATTGCACAGCAGCCTGCGCAATTCCCAATTGGTAGTGTTTCATCTACAACTACACAAACCAGATAGGAGAGGATAGATTATATATCACCACATGTTAAGGTAATTGATCACCCTCAAGGCAAAGCTAGGCTCTGAGAGTTACTTGCCGACAACAGAAACATTGTAGCTTTACCAGGGGAACAGCTAGGTCACACAACTTTAATCTCACATCACATATCCCAAAAAGAGGGCACAAACCCAATTTACATACCAGCTTACCGACTACTACATAGCCAGCGCACTGTAGTTCAGGACATGGTTCAGGGCATGTTGGATCAGAAGGTTGTCACACATTCAAAATCTCCTTTCAATACTCCTTTGATATTAGTGCCAAAGAAGGATGGAGGTTGGCGCTCAGTCATTGATTTTAGGTGCATCAATGAAAATACTATCCCAGTTGGGTATCCAATGCCTGTTTTGAGTGATATATTACAATCCTTAGGCAAAGACAATGCTGTATTTAGCAATCTTGATATGCTTAGCGGATATTGACGAGAAATTGCGAGAGATTACTGCTTTCAGTACTGCGGATGCCTTTCGGTCTCAGAAATGCCCTACTGACTTTTCAAAGGATGATCAACACCTTATTTGCAGGGTTAATAGGCACCACAGTGTGCGCCTACTTAGATGATCTCATTGTTGTCAGTAAGGATGTAGATACGCATATTGCCAAACCCCATGAAGTTTTCCAAAAACTTTCTACTGCAGGACTCAAAGTCAAAATTTCTAAATGCAAATTTTTAAAATCCAGAATCCAATTCCTTGGTCATGTAGTTGACGGTGACAGCATTCATACAGTTGATGACAAAGTTAAAGCTGTTTCCCAGTTCCCACGTCCTACAACTGTTGATAAGGTGCGTAGTTTTCTTGGTTTATCTGGATATTACCGTTCTTTTATTAGAGGCTATGCGACATTAACCTCTCCCTTGACTAAGCTACTTAAGAAGGATGCAATTTTTGTCTGAAAAACTGAACAAGAGGGTAGTTTTATTGCATTTAAGACAGCTCTTACCAATGCCCCAGTTCTAGCATTTCCTGACTACTCTCAAGAATTTACTCTGTGTACAAACGGCTCAGGACGGAATCGGCACTGTACTTATGCAGCTGGATGCACGAGGAAAATTTAGAGTAATCGCTTTCGCCATTCGTAAACTTAATGATCCCGAAACACGTTATTCAGTAACGCATCTAGAAATGCTAGCTGTTGTTTGGGCACTGAAGAAGTTTAAAGACATAATTTTTGGTTATAAAATAACCGTCCATACAGATCATGTGGCAGTGACAGAGCTGTTCCACGGCAAAAACCTTTCAGGCAGACTAGCACGCTGGTATCTGACCATTCAAAAATTCGACCCCGAGTTCAAGTATTTACCAGGAAGAGCGAATGTGGTCGCCGACGCTTTGTCCAGAAACATTGCACCAGTGACGCCTGTATCTTCGTTCTCTCGCTCGCAATTAAGGGATGAACAATGACTAGATCCTTGTGGTCTGCAGTCATTTTTGCTCTAGGGTCGAGGGAGGAGGCCAACCTTCCAAAGTTACCTCTTTCATTCAGTCAATTTGAACTATGACAAGACATACTCCATCGCTTCCAGCAGACAACTGAGGGTATTGTTACACAAATAGTTGTACCTGATACATTACGAGAAACGATTCTAACGTTGTTCCACGATGTTCCTCAAGCAGGTCACGTGACAAATGCCCTGCAGAAATCAGAAAGAAATATTTCTGGACTAGTTTGAAAAAAGACATACAGCAGCACATTGCTAAGTGTCTGGCATGTGCTCAGCATAAGGGTACTACAAGGTCACCGGCTCCACTACCATATCCTACACCAGAAAGTCTGTTTGACACAGTTGCAATCGATTTGTTACAACTTCCGAAGAGTCATAAAAGATCCTCGTACGTTCTAATGTGTATGGATCATTTTTCTAGATTTGTGATTTTAGTCCCCCTGAAGGATAAAACAGCCGAATCTGTGGTTCATGCCCTAGTTATGCATCTGATATGTCCTTTTACTATTCCCAAGGTTTTCCTCTCGGACAACGGATTAGAGTTCAAGAATCGGCTTGTAGCACAAATTTATCTCCAATATGATATCCAACAAAGTTTTATCACAGCCTATCATCCACAGGCTAATGGCCTTGTTGAAAGAACCAATAGTAAAATCCTAGAGATTCTTCGTCCAATCGTGAATCAAATGCATGCATCATGCATGGGATGATTGGTTACCGCAAGTCGCAGCATCTATTAATGGGCCGATCAGCAACCTTACGGGCAAGTCACCCAATTACAGTATATTGTTTATGGCATAGACAACGTCTGCCCTATGACGTACTTACAGGCAAACCTTGCCCTGTCTATAATGTGGACGATTTCGCTACCAAGCAAATCAGCATTTTCGCAGATATTCATGGCCAAGTACGGAAACATTTAGCAGCGTCACACGCTGAAATGATTTACAAGCAACATAAACAAGCTAAGCCTGTCATGCTAGAAATAGGCGACGCTGTTATGGTGCGAGAACCTGAACGAAAGTCTAAACTTTCACTCAAGTTTGAAGGTCCATTCTGCAACAAATTAAAAAATTTGAAACCAAATGCACAAACTGCAGACGTAGTACATGTGGACAGACTTAAACTGGGTCACCCGGGTTTGTTCCCCAGGAATATTAATGAGGTCCCAGACACCTCTGTTTAATTAAGTACACCCAGTATACCCAATACTTATTGTTTAAAGCTTCGTTCTGCGAAATAATATAAAGATGTATCAACCTTTTTACAGCATCGTTGTATTAATGCTCCTACTCCTTTGTGGCTCACCGTGTTGACGGATACGTCCACGGAAGTCCTCAAGCCAGGTGCTTTAGCTACACCTCTGGGGCGCGTTCTCATCGTAGAAGACGTGGTGAACATAACGTATGAGTTGCACGGACTACACAATCTTCCGTGTCAAATGGATTCTATTGCTGCTAACTCCAGACAGCTATGGGCGTTAGGGTGGTCCAAAAATTAAAAGTTGGAATTTTAATTTAGACTTATGTCGCCCTAATACCTTTACCCCAAACATGTCTTCTTGCAAAATTTCAGTTCCTCATCTCAATATTCAGCAGTGAGGGTAAACTGCTCTCTGAAGAGGAAGATCTTAAGAGCATAAATGGGCTTTGCCATCCATATGACTTGGTGGAAGGCCCCAGGTGCCCTGATGATCTTTACACCTCCCTCTGGAATTTCCCCCAAGAAGGTGTATGACAGGACAATGAGTTACGTGTAATCGTCCCTGAGGTGAACTAGAATTTTTATGAGATCAAAATAAATAAACGTTTTGCGGGACCCCTAAACATCATCCAGCTTTCTTCAAATTTTATACAAAGCTTCACTAGTGTACTTGAAGTGCAACGAGGGCACCATGTGCTTGCTTGATTCAGACAACTTTCAAATTTTCACCCTATAATTTGGACCACCCTAATAGGCTTCCTTGATGATCTATCGTCGCAGCTGGAAGCTCAATTCCATCATTTCAAGATTATCTTGCTAAGAAGGTGTGTTCACAAGTGCGAAGAAAGCGAGTATTGTTCAACTTTTTCGGTCTTATACAAAGCACTCTATTTGGCACAGCGACTGCCGAGGATATAGCTAAATTAGGAGACCATATGGCTAGTGTTAATCAAACCATACAAAATCGCGTTATAACAAACTTTCCATGCAATTAATTCTTTTGAGTCAAAGGTTAACGTTATTATTTCTGAGTCTAATCATTTATCAAAAATTGTGTATAATTTAATGAATTCGGTGCTTACACTGGAATGGCTTATTTCGTTTTCCGAGTATTTACATGCTGCAGAAACTTCAGCTCAAGCTTTATTTAATAACAAAAACGAACTAATTGCAAATATTATAGGTGCAAGGTTAGGACGTGTGGATGCACAGCTTGTGCCTGTGAAGATTCTTCTTGTAGCTTTACAAATAGCCAAGACGCGTTATCATTTAACTCATTTATTTCCTTCTGTTTGAGTCAACTCTCACGCACAATGCTATCCTCATCCACATACCTATGCTAGCTAGGGTGTGTCAATTTTGTCAACATGTTAAAAATCAAATTTGGTAGTCAAAATATTGTGCCTCTTTATGTCTAAACTTGAGATTAGCAAACAAAAATGAATTGAAATAACCCTCACCTACATCAATTATACCTTAAAGTTTCAAATATCAGTATTTCAACAAATTAATGAGACTTGATTAGAATTATTCACTTGATATTAACTAATCTCATGTAAGCATATGGATTATGGAGTATTTTATGGTTCTATAGCTTGTGTACAATATGCATGTCAGAACATGAACATGAACAGGCTCTCCGTGTGGGACAGTTTAATTCTTGTTTTGACTTGTACCAAGCGTGAGGATAAGGCGCCCGGCTCACTCTCCTTCTAGATATCATAGACGGTGGTTTGCTCTCATTGCACTTGCACCTACTCTACCAGACGAATTCTACATTTTAATTATTGTAAGTAGGGCATATTGATTGTCGCAGTTACTTATATCATTGTATAAAACATTATGTTCTAAGAAATTATTATGTTATTTCTGTTACAGCATTTTTGATAAACAAATTGATATTTTTTGAAACAACAATTGAATTATGAAACATTGAAATATTTTTCTATTTGTCAGATAGTGTGAAGATGTCAAAATTGAAGACAAGAAGTCAGTTGTCAACCCACTTGAGCCTGCTAGTTGGTAAAGGGAAGGAGCTTCCTGTATCAGAACTTCCAACAGTGAGAGACATGCTAAGATTAGAGTTACTCCTTCGAGAAAAAATGCAAAGGACAGAAGGAACTATACAGATAAAGAACTCATAATTGACATGATAGTCCCTCTTCTGCATCAATGGACAAAAGCTAATGCACTATTCAAACCACCTGTGATTAATCAGTGTCGAACTATTGAGCTAAAACTAACGAAATTATGGCACAAAGCAGTTGAAACATCACTTGGTAAAGGAAACTTGGCCAGGAAAAATGAATTTCTGCACACACTTGATACTCTGTTTGACATTTTGACCTGCAAGTGCTCCATACAATTATGTTCTGAATCCAACTGTTCTCACTCAGGTAAGAGAGAAAATAATTCCCACATTGATTGTGGTTGTCCTCATGAAAAGAAGATCCCTGTTTTAGAGCTTGAATTTATAAAGGCACAGAGGACAAAGGCAGAAGGCCAAGGAAGTATGCAAATGGGTTCAATAGATTATTCAGAAACAAAGAAGCAGATTGCTAATGCCAAGAAGAGAGAACAAATCCGAGAGAGGGAACAAAAGAAGAAAATGAAGAGTGAAGAAGCCATCCAAAGAGAGGAAGAGCTGTGTCAAGATGTTTATCACTTCTTTGATAGTTCTTCTGATGAACAGGAAGCAACATCAGATGATAGTTCCAAAGAGCCATCTGAACCTTTACCAAAGAAAATGAAATACAACACAAGAAATATTTCAAACATTGCTTTAGCTAGTATTCGCCACCATGCTGGACTTCGTGAGGCTGCAGAAATTGCAACTGCCGCTTGGATAGATGCAGGCCTCATCAGCCGAGAGGATGTATCTTTGGTGATAGATCATAATAAAATTAGAAGAGCACAAGAAAAAATAATGAAGGAAATATCTGATCAGCATGAAAAAGATTTAAGCGAGGGAGGGCTCTCCTGTCTTTTGTTTGATGGAAGAATAGATGACACAAAAGTTTTGCTAGAAGTAGAGAGAGTGAACAGAAAGTTTCCAGGTCTCATCAAAGAAGAACACGACTCTGTCTGTTCTGAGCCTGGTGGTCGGTTTTTGTTTCACTTTGCTCCCGAAACTGAAGTAGAAGGGAAGAAACATGCAGAGGTCATTGCTGATCATATTTTATGTTGGGTTCAGGAGAGAGGACTTGGCAGTTCACTGCAGGCTGTTGGTGGAGATTCAACTGCAGTGAACACCGGATGGCAGGGGGGTGTAATGACGCATTTAGAGAAAAAACTAGGAAGAAGACTTGTTTGGATTGTATGTAATTTACATACAGGCGAGCTACCTCTTCGTCATCTTATCTAGGAACTTGATGGTCCTACAAAGAGCAACAACAAGTGGTCAGGTCCCCTTGGCATCATGCTGGATGAAGCAACACAACTAGAAATAAATACAACCTTTCCAAAGGTCGAAGTTGGCCCTCCCCTTCCGGCGTTGTCTGAAGGAGTCATCAAAGATCTCAGCACAGATCAATCCTATGCTTATCGTATTGCCCAAGCAATAAGATCAGGAGAAGTGCCTCAGTCATTGGCTCTCTTGGAGATTGGACCTGTCAGTCACAGCCGTTGGTTAACTACAGCTCTTCGTTTCTGCAGGATTTGGATTTCCAAACACGAATTGAAGGGCAAAGTGCTGAAGAATTTGAGGTTAATTGTTGAATTTATTATTGGAGTTTATCTTTCCCAGTGGTTTAGTGTGAAACTTAATCCTATGTGGGTGGATGGGCCCAATCACCTTTTGTTTCAATTGCAGCTAGTAAGAACACAGAGGAAGGTAGTGAGGGACATCGTGTTACCTGTGGCAAGAAGGTCCGCTTGGTATGCTCGATCAGAAGCAGTTTTGCAAGCAATGCTTTGCAGTCAATGTACCAATCTCCGAACCGAGGCTGTAGAAGTCATTCTAAAGATTAGAGGAACGCTAATAGATGACGACCAGTTGGGAGACTGTTCGTTTCATTCAAGAAAAGTTCCCCCAATAAACGTCAATGCCACCAAATTGTCAGAATTGGTTGACTTGAGTTTGGAAGTCTTAGAGCCACCATTGACAACAAGTTTAACTAGCCAAGAATTGAGAAACCTTAAAGAGACTCCAATGCAGGTGCCGAAGTGGCCTTCCCACACTCAAAGTGTGGAGAGATGTGTGAAAATGGTCACAGAAGCAGCGGGCCATGTTTACAGCCACGAGAGGCGAGAAGGTTACATCAAAGCACAAATAGCAAGCAGACTACTGATGACAAGAAACCAAAGCAAAGAGAGTATGAGGCATTGGTTACTTTCAAATAGACTACGGATAATAAATTATAATAATTTGAAACTTGAAACATTAACATGTGTGCAAACGCTGGTTATGTTATAAATTCACAAATATGTACATTTAAAAATCCATTTGATGTAGGTAGGACTTGCTATAAAAAAAAATTTATGCCAGAATATTGTTTTGCATGCTTAAAGACTACAATAAATTGCTACCAAATTACTCGATTTTCAATTTAGCCAGTTCACCCCCTAAATTGACACACCCTAATGCTAGCGCAACGCAAATTTAATGCATGGCATTTAGAACCTTTACCTTTGTATTCTAATGATACACTGTTTACTTGTGATAAATAAACTGAAATTTTGCTAATGATGAAGATTACTCTTTGTTAGCAGTGGATGATCCTCGGCTATTACCTTGGTGTAAGTCGTCATATTTACATTTACATGTATGTCCAACCTATGTATTCACGTTTATTCACAAACTTTTGGAAAGGAACTCCTTCGTCCCATGTGTGCAATCAACCATGAGGAACGATGATCTCACACCTGGACTTGGCTATTCTAATCACATTTTACCACCATGACCCGTAATATGCTTCACATATATGCTCAGAATACACCCATACCTTAAGGTGTTACAGCCTTTCACTAACCTTGAAGAGGAACCCCTACGTCCCACGTATGCAATCAACCATGAGGAGCGTTGACTTCACATCTGGACTTGGTTAATTCAATCACATACACCCAATACTGGGGAAATGAATGTCTCTATGTAACCACTAGACTCATGGTCTCAGTGTGTGACCTTTCATTCACTCAGTCTGCACTCAGTTTACTCTCAGTACTTCATGGACAGGAAGAGGGTGACTGTCAGCCCGCCTAGTTAGGCCAGTCCAGAGTACAACCAGGTGAACCCTGCCCAGCTGAGGGAGGGGTTCTACTTTCCCGTTAGTAAGATTTTTCACTAACTGACTGAAGAGATGTGGTGTTGTACTAACCAAGGTGGGGAGATTTGATGAACCAGATCGACCACCGACCAAAGTGCGGATGCTGGTCCCACACAGTCGTCAGAGACACCCGTTCACCTCGTGCTTGCCAGCTATACGACCACTAAACACCGACCAATCACCGGCCGACTGAGTGGGTTCTCAGAACCTTGCAAAAGGAACACTCTGTTAGCTACTGTTAAATTCTTCTCCCCCCTATCTGTCTGAGATCGAATAAAAACTTACTTGCAACACTGATGTAACATGCGCGGGAAGGGACGAGGCCACAATATCTTCAAATTTTATAATTGTCCTTAACTTCATGAATCGTGTCTACATTAATTTGATAAAGTACACTCGCACCAAAAAGTATCGGCGCAGGGTGAGATCGACGCCTTCCGAAACGATACGTATACACTGTGATATGTCGGGAAGGTTGGTAAGTAAGGGTTCGGTCTCAGTGAACGTGGGTATAAAACAGAGGCAATATGAAGCAGTTGAGATCTACACATGCCAGACGACATGGAAACCTCAGAGGGAACACGAGGAGCTATTATTGCCCTTCATAATGAAGGGTTCGGCGTCACAGATATTAGCCAGCGGGTTGGTGTCCACTGGAACACCGCTGCACGATGGATTCGGCGATACCTCGAAACTGGTGCCACAGACGACAGGTCTCGGAGCGGCCGTCCACGCTGCACCACCCCTCAGGACAACCAGGTTGAGTGGTTTATTTGGTAGCATAAATTAATGTGGCAATATTCACAAATATCACAAATAATTTTGTTAACAGGGAGCTCCTCATATTTCATACAGTCTATTTATCACTTCCCGACCTTATTTATAACGGTTTGTTTCACTTGACCAGGGCTGCCAACATACGGCTGGAACAACTCGCCTTTCCCAATACCTATCGTCACTGGTCTCAAATTGTTCACACAACAGTATGCACTGATACTTTTTGTTGCGAGTGTACATTTAGTTTTATTTAGGCCTAGTTCAAAATGCTTCCACCTTCCGCTTGATGGCGTTGCTTGAGCCTAGTTTTACTCGCCATGAGGCGTGGGTGTTTTCAGCCTGGCCTTCTTATGTTTTTCCTGTTTCAGCAAAATCGGTTATTTCTGTTCTAACGTTTCTAAATATCACACCCATTCGGGTGGTTGGTCTATCCAGTGTTAGGACAGGAGGAAACTGGGGACAAGGAAACCTGTAATTTTGGTAGGGTTACACTGGATAACACCCTTCTCAAGTGTGTCCGGGCTGATGCTCAAACCCGTGATATATTAGAGAGTTACACACGTTATCGCATTATTTTCATTATAAATACTATCATGGAATAGTATAATATACCGTATGCTGTTAAAAAGAAGACAATAAAAATATATTTATTGAGGAATTATAATTATGTAGTAATTAATGTATCATCTATGTAAAAAAAAATAGTATCTGGCATGGCAGCACGACGATCACCATGTATTGTATTATGGCTGGGTAATTTATAGGGGTTGCTTAACAACCACACCCCATAGAAAAAATTGTGCCCCCTCAAACTTTGTGGTTGTCCCCCGAAGTGTATAAAACTGGCTACGGGTCTGCATATATAAAGTTTGTTTACAGTCTCTCCGAAAAAATCATTAGATTTTCCATTGCTTCAAATCTAAAAGTTAGACACAATGCTTTGATATGATCCCCAGTGCATCATCATACATGATGCAAGGCGTACGTAAACAAGCCACTAACTGGTGATTACAATAACACTGAAATATGGTCATGGTCAAAAGTAATCATTCACTCCATCACCTAACTCTGCACCTGGTCTTATCAACCCTAATGACCCATCACCTGCCAAAAGCTCACTTGTATTCCTCCCCAGAAACTCAAGTAAAGTCATAGAGAACCAAGGGAAAGTTAAGTCCAAATGACACCTCCCCGGACAGTCACCCTCCTGATTGATTGGTTGTTTCGACGTTAGGCCAGGGTCATTAAGGCCACCAACGTCACACTACATCAACCAACCTTAACACCTTCGTCAGATGTTAAAGAAAATTCTAAGACCACATACACTCTCACTACATATGCGGCCCTTAACTTGCACCCCCTACCTTACCTGGGTCCACCACCACTAGCTCTCACCCGACCAATACCTCACCAACCTCTTGTGACCCGTCGTGTAAAAAGGCCTCGAGCTCACAGGTATGGCAGTAGGAGGGGTGGATGATTACTTTTGACCGTGACTGTACATTGAATGGAAATGTTTCAGAACATTATAACCAAAACCGAGACCTCAAAACGGACATTTCACCATTACTTCATTGCAATAACGGAGTTTCATTCATACGGAGTTTCACAATATGCCTACTCTTGTTGTTCCTGATATATCTGATTTATGAAGAGTGACTAAGCAAATTGTACTTGATATTAGAGTTAACAGCCACAACAATATACAATAAATCAGTCAACATGGGATATGCTATGTTACTGATATGTAAGTTGCATTGGTTTAACACTGAAATGAGATTTCATATCAAGGGACTTGTAGGAACCTATAGTAAGATATTTGTGGTTGTATGTTTCAGTGTGGCAGCAGTTGTTTCATGGCATTTAACTCTCATGATACTGTTGGTTCGCTCACTTCAGTTCGCTGTGATATCTTAGCGATACATATACCCTTCTTGTGAAGAGCAGTAATAGCTTTGACTCCCTAATAATTTCCCGCTCCATTCAATGTAACATCCCTTTGATGACTGGCATGGCATTGGTGTTCATTTACACATCCACCCTGATTTTTGTAATGTATGATCTGATGCCTCGAAGGAATTACATTGTTCAAAAAGGTAAATGCTCATTCATGGTCAATGGTTGCAAATATAGAACTACCAACCGTTCAGAAACAGGTCGAGAGACATTGCTCGGAAAGCCTTGAATCATATTGACCCCATGGTTAATGATACTTTTAGGGGGAACTGTACATCAGTTAAATATTTCCGACAAAATGAAGGTTTAAATAAACATAAAAAAATAACTTGCCAGATTTATAAGCTGTATAAGGACTGGGAACAACAGGCAGCATGATGACAACTGTGTTACAGCAGGTGCACCTTCGTCTGGTGTTTTCATGTGTGGTGCTGCTCCTACTTGGCTATGCCGCAGTAACCCATTGGCTCATCCAGAAAGCCATCACCAGCACCCACCCTGACGACGAAAATGGACTCTTGCTGCAGCAAAGGTAAGACTTAGAAGAGTAGGTGGCACTGACACAGGATAAATTTATGGGAGTAGCTGGCACAGTAATAAGGTGGTAGAATTGGTTGCATTGTAAAATACTGTAGTTAAGATCATAGGGTCTGGCACTGTAGCATAGGTAAGATGGCAAGGCTGGTGGCAGAGGCACTGTAACATAGGTAATAGGTAAGATTACAAGGTTAGTGGCACTGTAACAGGTAAAATGACAGGGTTGGTGGCACTGTAACACTTCGGGGCATATCCATAAACCCAGATCGCACGATGATACAGAGGGAACAGCACAAAGAACTGCTGAAGTGCTTGATGCAGAAGAGGGAGAAATCTGCGAAAAACAAGAACGGGAATGAAATGGAGGCAAGTGCACCCGGACAGAACCAGGGGACAGCGAGATATCCCACCCACGAGGAGGCGAACACCATGTAAACAATGTCATCTCCAGCCACACATAACAAAATATGATAAGTGTAGTAAACGAGGTAGCTGCTGAGAATGGAGGGAGGCCGGAGTCACTACCAAGATCAAAGACGTTAACAAGGACTACTTCCGGCTTGAAAGTCATGTACACTAATTCTGACACATTCCTTAATAAGAGAGCGGAATTTGAAACTCGATATACTGTAGAAAGTGTTGTAGAATTGTTGTATAAGAACAGGAGAATCAACCCGGAAGAATGTGAGTTCAATATAGATGAATGTGACGCATTTATGAACCTTTCTCAGGTAAATTGCAAGAGCGGTGTTGTTATCTATGCTAGGCAAGACCTTAGAGCCAGCCAAGTGAGGGTGCAGGGGGAAGATCTTAACTTTGATGACGTCGACTGGAGAAATGAAACCACGCCAAATGACCTAGATTATCTAGCCATTCTTTTTATAGAAACTCTGAGAGAGAATTTTCTATTCCAACATGTTAAAAAGCCGACTCACTCACTACAGAGGGGAACAAACACCCAAACCACTAGACCTCATCATAATTAACGAGGAGGATATGGTGGCCAAGTTGGAACATCTAGTCCCCGTTGGCACCAGTCATCATGTAACGCTGTCCTTGGTTCGTGATAAAAGTAGGCCGAGGTTCAAATATTACAAGAGATGAGAGGTACTCAATGGCCTGACTTAGTGAGAAACAAAAAGGCAGATATTACGCTGAATATCATAGACAGTGAAGTGAACTACTTGATTGATAAATAAAGCGAGGTGCAAAAGAGATTACATCGCCCAATAGGAAAGTATGTGGAGTACATGATTGCTCTCTCAACTCATATATTTAAGGGCGTAAGTGCCTGAAGGGACCAATGATTTTATCGGGAAGTTACTTAATTATAGTGACAGGATGAGTGTGTGGGGAGAGAATTCCCAATACAGTGCATCTGTTTATGGCAAGGCATGGCAAGTCCCTAATAAGTCAAGTACCAGGCCTGTCTGAAGGAGGAAGGATATATGGTCAGGAGGAAGGGGTTTGGTAGGTTAGGCACGGTGGGGATGGAGGGAGGCACATAGAAGCCACAAGTCCAGAAAATTGTGAGGGCAGACATTTTTGGAGTGCGAATTGTAAACTCTTCGAATATTCAATAGAATCTAGAGTGTTGTAACAGAACCGAGTGTGAGCTCTCTTAAAACCAGACTTGACCAATACTGCACCTGGGTCATACCAATGGTAAGGAGATGTTTCATATGTCCCAACAGGACGAAGAAACTGCATTAATAGAGACTGAATGTGAAAAGGACCTAGGTGTGGGCCACTGTGAGAAGAAGGCGAATCAAGCAACTAAATTATTAGGTAAGGTGCTTCCCCGCCTGGAATACTCTCATCCTGTCTGGTCCCCGAGATATGCTAGGGCTTGCCAGTTAACTGAAAATGTCCAAAAGAGGGTCACCAGAATGGTGCCTGCACTTCGGTACCTCAGCTATCCAGAGAGATTAGAGCGCCTGCAACTGCCTAGCTTATACTACAGGCAGGCAAGGGGTGACCTAATTGATGCATCTAAACTACTCAAAGGGCACTACTCATTCAAGTTTCGTCCATACCAGGAGCTGGCAGACTCCCGCCCCACAATGGATCACAGCTCAAGGGTGAAGAAGCTGCAAGTCCAGAAAACTGTGAGGGCGAACTTTTCGGAGTGGGAATTGTAAGCTTTTGGAATAAACTGTCAGAGAGTGTTGTGATGGCACCGAGTGTGAGCTGTTTCAAGACCAGACTTGACCAACACTGGAGCAGGTTCAGATACATTCAGAAGTCAGAACTTGCCCATCACTTGCCAATAGTGTGTAACAGAGACGTGACCGACAGCCCTCGTGGCTGACGAGCCGATCAGTGGCAAAGAGGATAAAAGTAAGATGACAAGGTTGGTGACACTGTAACAGGTAAGATGACAGGATTGGTGGCACTGGAACATGTAAGATAACACGGTTGGTGACCATGACACCACATTACTGGTAAGACCAGCTGATAGACAGCACTGTAACGGAGAGGTGAATTATATATTGTAGTATTGTGTTAACTCTAGGTAGAATATAACTAATGGGAGGAAACAGAAAATTAGCTGTTATGTTTGGTAAGCACATTTCGGCATTGACATTTTTAAATTAAGGTTATTAACACAACTTATTCTTCTATTAATATATTCAAGATTACAATTTATGATAATCAGTCCTGTAATCACAATGAATTTAATATTGTCTAATCGTTACAGCACTGTACTGTACAAGACATATAAGTTCAATTGACTCATTGTCAGACTGGATGCGACATCTCACGAAGATGGCTACATTGTGAACCAGCAGAACAATGGTGTTCTCTTCTTCAATCGTGTTCCAAAGTGTGGTAGTGAGATGCTGGTGTTGCTCCTCCAGTGGCTACAGGGACAAAATACCTTCAGACATGTCAGGCTCAGGAACACCATCAAGAGGTACCTGACATATAATGAGCAGGTAGGGAAAGGGCACCTTCACCCATGTAACTTTCTCCAAAAATATCTTTACGGAGGGATTCGATGAAAGTCAAAATAAACACTGTGACTCCTGTTGTCTTGGTTGTGTTGTCAAAATCCTCCTTTTACACTGTACTGTGTCACATTGTCTCACACAAAATCGTAAAGATACTTTTTGGAGCTACATACTGTATTTGAGAGTTGGTCGTGTTAACAGGTATGATTTTTTGAACTTTGTTTTAAGTTTGCAAAGTTTGATTCTATGAATCAATAAAATATACAGTGAGTGAAGACTGTTGATTAAAAGAAATATAATCTAACATCACAAACAATAAATTTTCTTATTTTGGCTGAGTTGTAATATATCAGGATCTTAGTGATGATTGCAATGTGCTTTCCTGCAAAATATATTGGATTCACAATCAGATCCAGCTTGACATATATCCTGCTTTATAAATTTAGATTATTTTACTTTTTTGTCTTCATTTTTGTTGGCTACTGAGCCACTTTTCTCCAGACTTCAGTTATAACCAAGGAACCAAGGAGTTCTAGAACAAGAGGTTCACATGACAGATTCCTCAGTAACCGTAGTGATGACCATCTCTGGTGTGATGTTATGTGTTTACCCCTAGATGTATACATGCCCAGTCAATTTGCATGGCACGAAATTGTTTAAACTATTTTTAGAAATATTGTGGTGCTGTACATATTTTGTTTTCTAAAAATGAAGAAAGGTAAAAATGCATAAGTTGATGCACTTTTGTGATACAGACACCCTAAAAGTCAAAATTTTGGAGTACTGTACTGTAGGGAATTAGACACACATTTGATTTTGTGATGGCTAATGATATTTTGATCTTTACTTAAGTTGTACTGTAGTTAGATTGTAATTTGGTGGAATAATGATAGTTGATCTTTAAATGAGAAGTTGAAATAATCGTCTGGGTTATGCTGAAGCTGTCACATTCTTTTTATTGACATAAAGTATTCAGTGAACATTACTGTGCAATAATCAGTTTTAGATGATTGTGCTACTTCAACCTTTAAATTGCCACTGCCATTTACGTGTTAAGAAAGTAGTTGTGCTTTTGAAGTTTTGAGTACAGTATAGTGGAGATGAATATTGTACTCTAATAACATTATAATTATGATACATAATAATATAGCGGAAGTAGGAATTTCTGTTACAAAGCACACAAATTTCTGTACAGTACTTACAAGATATTGATGAACCCCTTTCACCGCTTACCAGCTTCCACTGCTAGTTACTAGCAGCCAGGTCGTATATACTGACACAGTAGATGTATCCCATTTGTCGTCGAATTACCAATAGCTGTCCTGCCAGTCTCCTGTAATTTTCCGGCGATCGGTGCCAGTGTACAAACAAAACAACAGGTAGGTACAGTGATATCCCCGTTAGCCGGAACAATTGGTGCAGAGCACTTCTGGGAATGAGAGATTTACGGGTAACGAGAAGACTCTCTCAAAGCCGGATAAAAATCCTTCATCCCCGGAATTTTCTGGGTAATGGAAAAATTATCTCGGAACTTCCAGAAATTGCCCATTACATCATCTCTCGAACCCTGAAAAATATCCCTCATCCCCGGAATTTTTCAGGTAACGGAAAAATTTTCTTTGAATTTCCAGAAAATGCACTTGAAAAGGCCTGGGACTTTGGGGATAGAAATCCCTTCCCAGGCTAATCAGGATCTTAATAAAGGAAAGTCAAGGACCATGGTTTTCTGAGGAATAACAAACAACAGTTTGAGATTGACATCTCTTTACTATAAAAATATAACACAAAACTCTGACACCACTCAACAAACATCAAATAACAATTACGGGAGTCAAACAATTAAGGCAGTCAGCAGTTAATGGAGTCAAACAATTAATGGAATCACATTAAAGGGAGCAAACAATTAATGGGAGTCAGCAATTAATAGAATCAAACAATTAATGGGAGTCAACAACTGAAAGAATCAAACAATGAACAGATATTTCCTACGGCAGTGGCCCTGGGGGAAGGTTCTGGAACACAGTGATGCACACTCAGGGTAGGGAAGCGTCCATTCAACTCCACACTCGAACGACGTCTTGAAATGGCAGGAGAACACCGGGGCACAGACGGAATGAGATGAACTGACGGTCGTGGTATGGTAGTGGTAGATGACCAGAGAATTGACAGTTGATAGGTGAAGGTTTGGGGACACAGTCCACGAGTCCAGGACCTATGATGAAATCACAGCCAGAATTTGATGAACAGCGGGGTAGCTAGATAGTGACTGTATGGCGGCTGGGTTGAATCTGCCCCTGACCCAGATAGTCTCTGCCGTTCTCACTTCAGTCCAACCGCCTCAAGTGTCGTCCGCACCAGCAAACTAGCGAGTAAGCAGCGGTAACGAGCAGGAAGATCGCTTCCGTCCTTACAGCACCTGATTTTTATCTCTCTATCCAGGAAAAAACTCCCCCATCCCAGGAATTTTTCGGGTATCGGGAAAATTTTCTCAGAATTTTCCGGAAAATCGTTCCCAAAGCCGAAATTTTCAGGAAAATTACAACTTTGGGGACGAATTTTCGAGAAAATTTCAATTCCAGCTATCTAAGAGTTCTGGGTTTGAGGAATTCCGGCTAACGGAAATATTACTGTAAATGTCCACCAGGTCACAGAAACACACTTGTGAACTGTAGTCTACTTTAATAATCACTAGATCTTTACAAAACTGTTCACAGGGTATGTTTTTACAGCTGGACTTCTCACTTTGAATATAATCAGTCTGCACATTGCCAGTGTACAATTCCTAAGTCTTTTCGCTTTATATCGCTCACAACAATTTTTCAATACTTGCACAACAATTATCTTCAGCTGTCACTAGGCTGTGCACAGGGGGGTGGTGTAATGCATCTAGTGTGGTAGCATTATGTTAGTGTTAAGGAGCAGTCATTGCTTGCTCCCTCTCACTTTCAGCTACCGCTGCTGGCTAGCCCTTGTGGCGAACAGGGAAGCAACTTGCATAAGTCTTCCCCTGCCAGTACACAGCCTCTCCACCATCAAGACTCCTGCTGCGCCTTGTGTGGCAACGCATGGTAACTGGGTGCCTCGTGGGCTAGGCTAGACCAGCAGGGGATCTCGGAGTAGCAGTCGGTCTCTGAGGGACGGCGCATAGGCCTACTGGTATGTGGACACATCCTGGCGCCTACCAATCATTGCCCCGATGTCTTGCAAATTAACCTTGGGAAGTATAAGACTACGGGAGTAAACCCCAAATGAAAAATCTGCTGTTGATCCCCGCATCAGGCAGACATGCTTACAGAACTCCAACAAGACCCCAATGGCGGTATAGGAGGAAAAGGTGACCACCATGGGAACCTAACGACTACACCTGCGGATGAAGGCAATACATGATGGACAGGCTACTAAGGCAAAACCCAACAAACTGGGCTATCGACAGTCTGTTGCAACTCTCCCTTTCCCCAGTCGTTGCAATACTTGCACCACTGGATCAGGAAAAGGGAGAGCCAAGATGTGTGGTTGCAGCCTGCACTCCTGCCTCACAACATAAATCAACTCACGTGCAACCATCATCCAGCTCATCATACCTCTCATCATCATCAAAATCCCTATACCCCCAAAATTCCTATGCCGACGGACGAGTGGCGACAGGGATAGGCAGAGATGACTGCCGGGAGTCCCTAGTCACAACTCTGCACATGGGCGGCACAGATAAGATGGTCGTTTATGCACTGGGATCTAGACAGCAGTGCAATCCGTTATCGTTCAAGGGTTTGTGGCCTCTCATTGACTACATCATTGTCAGAAAAAGAGATCGCTGAGATGTCCTCATCACCCATGCCATGCGTGGCTCAGACCACTGCGACACTGATCATCAGATCGTCAGAGCCAAGCTCTCACTTCAAGTCGCCTCAAAACAGAGAAGGCAGAAAGCCTCCAGAAGAGGTTTTAACACTAAGCGTCTGGAGGATCCAGCGGTAGCACATGCTTTCAGAGAGCAGCTCGAACATGGGATGATAAACAACCCGACAACGAACAACCCAAATCCCAGTGCCGAATGGGATATTCTCAACACTGTCATGACAAAAAAATGCAGAGAGACCCTCAGCCAGATCGAAAGAATACACCAAGACTGGTTTGGTGAAAATGACCCGGCAATCAATATACTCATCAATGATAAACGTGCTGCTTTAACTGACTGGCAGAACAACTCTCAGTCCGTGACCAAAGCTGATACCTTCTGCAAGAAGAAAGCTGTGGCCCAGCGGGAACTTCGCAATCTAAAGAATGACTGGTTTAAAAATAAAGCATGTGAAACACAAAAATTTGCAGATCACAACAAGATGCACGAATTTTTCAATTCCACCAAAACATTTTATGGGCCAATCACTCGTGGCGCAGCCCCCTCCGCTCATCCTACGGTAACTCCATAATTAAGGACGATGAAGGCATCCTTCAGCGCTGGAAAGAGCACTATCATTCACTGCTCAACCAAAACACTGATGTGGATGTCCTGACTACCCAGCAGGTCCCTCAGCATCCAGAGCTGACCCACCTAAGTTATCCACCATCCCTGGATGAGGTAGCTACTGTCATCAAATAGATGAAAAATAACGAAGCCCCAGGGCCTGATGGAATCCCAGCCGAGGTGTATAAAGCAGGAGGACCTCTGCTTACCAGCCGTCTCCATTCTCTCCCGGAGAATATATGGGAAAAGGAGGAAATCCCCCAAGCCCTTAAAGGCGCTTCCATCGTCAATATTTATAAGAACAAGGGAGACCAGTCAGACTGTGGCGACTACCGCGGGATCTCGCTGCTGTCCTTAGCTGGTAAGATTATCGGCCGAGTCCTCCTAAACAGACTTCATTCTGAGGCGGAAGACTTCCTCCCAGAATCTCAATGTGGCTTTAGACCATCACATGGCACCACATGGCACTTGTATATTTTCAGCCTTCTGGCTGCCAAGCTCTTTCAATAAACCGTTAATTATTATTATTATTATTATTATTATTATTACATGATCTTTGCTGCCCACCAGATATAGGAAAAGTGCAAAGAACAGCGTCGTGACCAGTACATTAGGGTGTGTCATAGGAGGGAAGATCAGCTAAAACTAATGGCCCATCACTTTTTTGGTAGATTTTAGTGTATATAAACAGAAAATAATTTCAGTTTCAATATTTTGCAACCTTTTGCTAGGTAAATTTTAGCGTGAAATTTATCGAAAATCAAACGTACAGCTGCATTAGTGCATTACAATTAAATAGTGAACATTGCTTTCTGACTTCATTCTTTAACAACCCAACTAACAATATTTTTTTCTGTTTCAGATTCTGATGCATTTATAAGTTGATAATATTTGCGATGGCTGCTTGTGTCAGGACGAGGAACCAAAAATCCAGCCATCTCAGTCACTATCTTGGGTCTGGGAGAGAGCTCCTGAAGTCTGAGTTGCCAACATTGAGAGATGCTTTGAGATACGGTGTTTAATCAGGCAAATCAGTGAAAAGAACCAAAGAACTTACACAAACAAAGACATTGCCAGTGATATGACCAAAGCTGTCTTGGCACAGTACACTCTGGCTAACGCTCAGTTCAAGCCTCCAGTCATAACAAGTCAGAAGAAGATTAGTGAGAGACTGCTAGCCAGTTGGGAAAAGGCAAGAGATATCTCTCTTGGGAGAGGAAAACTTGCAGTTAAGGACAGCTTTGCCAAGCAACTGGACCAGTTATTTGGCATAATTACTTGCAAGTGCCCAATTGTTCTCTGTCCTGAGTTTGGATGCGATCGTGACTGTAAATCCGAGGCCCACATCTCCTGTATTTGCAAGCGTGAACTGAAGATTCCTGTGATCGAACTGGCATTTGTCAAAGCACAGAGAGAGAAGACTGGCAGTATAGGGGCTCTCATGATTTCTAGCCAAGATATTCCGGAGTCCAAGAGACAGGAGGCTGCCACAGAGAGACAGAAGAGGAGAAGAGTTGCCGAGGAAAAGAGACTTGAGAAGACCCAGGGTGAGGTAAAAAAGGCCGATGATTGGAGTCAAGCTGATTCAGAGTTTAATGACTTCCCCATGGCTGATCCGAGTGCTGACCAGGAGAATGGTGACTTTGTCCCTAACCCAGAAAATAATGATCCCAAACTTTCCAGGCATAAGATTCGAAATAGGAAAGATATCCCGAGCATAGCTCTGGCCAGCATGCGACACCACACTGGTCTCAGAGAAACTGCAGAGATAGCAACAGCTGCCTGGATTGACGGTGGTTTGATAACACCTGATGATGTTCACCTGGTGATAGATCATAACAAAGTAAAGAGAGCTCAGGAGAAACTTGTCAGTAACCTAGAAGAGGAGTTTGATAAGGGGATAAGAGAAAATGGAATCAATTGTTTGTTCTTTGATGGGAGAAGGGATGACACTAAAGTGTTCATGAAAGTTGGAGATTCTGACAAGTTGTTCCCTGCCATGGTGAAGGAGGAACACTACTCCTGCTGCAGTGAACCAGGAGGGAAGTATTTGTGGCATTTCACTCCAGAGAAAGATGACATCAGGAAACCAGCTGAGATAGTGGCAGATAACATTGTGAACTGGCTCAGAGAGAGGAACGTAGACCAGACCCTGCAGGCCATTGGAGGGGACAGCACCAACACGAACACAGGGTGGCAAGGGGGGGTCATACAGTGGATAGAGCGGAAGATTGCGAGGAAGCTGGTCTGGATTGTTTGTGACCTCCACACCAACGAGTTGCCGCTCAGACATCTGATCCAGGAGCTGGATGGCAAGACTCTTTCAAACAACAGATGGTCTGGTCCTCTTGGCAAGATGCTGGACTCTGCCACTGAGTTAGAGATAAATCCGAGCTTTGAAAAAATTACAGTTGGCCCTCCACTCGTTGAGCTTGCACATACTGTCATTGACGACCTGAGTACTGACCAGTACTATGGTTACATGATTTACAGTGCCATCAAAACTGGGGTCATGCCTGATAGACTTGCTTACCTGCAGATAGGTCCAGTCTCACATTCTAGGTGGCTCACAACGGCTCTCAGGTTCTGCAGAATTTGGGTCGCTCATCATAAACTGAAAGGGAACCAGCTTCACAACCTGAGACTTATTGTCCAATTCATCGTGAGTGTCTACTTGCCAAATTGGTTCAACACCAAGGTCAAGTCATCGTTCTCCGAAGGTCCGAGGCATGTTCTCTTCCAGCTTGAGCTCCTGAGGAGTCAGCCAAGGAAGGTTGTTCAGATTGTGGAGCAGACTGTGAGGAGATCTTCCTGGTATGCTCATCCCGAGGCAGTTCTGCAGACAAAGCTCTGCAGTAAGGATGAGGAGGAGAGAAGAGTGGCAGTCAAAAAGATCTTGGATATGAGACTTATGAGAGGATCTGGGCATGACGAATCAGTTGGTGACGATTCCTTCAGGGTCAGGAATACTCCTGAAGTCAATCTAGGTGCCAAGACCCTCACTGATCTCATAGATCTGGATAACATCCAGGCTGGCAGTGAGCCCCCTCTTACCTGCAGCCTCACCAATGTTCAAGTCAGAGCTTTCCTGGACAACCCCATGCATGTCCCTGCCTGGCTCTCGCACACCCAGAGTATAGAGCATTGTGTACAGCAAGTGAGCGAGGCCAGCAGTCACGTGTACAGCCAGGAGAGGAGAGAAGGCTACATCCGATCTCAGGTGGTCAGCAGGGAGGTGATGAGTAGAAACAGAAGCAAGAAAGACATGTTCTCTATGGTGTGCAGCAACACCGGGTCGTAGTAGTAAAACCGGTTTTTGTATTTGATGATTTTGTTTTCTAAAGGAATATTAAATTTAATAAATGTGTCAAGATCATTCGTTTCACTATTCTGGATCATTTTCATCCTAATAAATTAACCTGATACATTTAGTTTACTTTAAATAAGCTATTTAGTGGTGTTGGTAAAAGGGTGGGAATACTGAATTTTCATAAGATTTCAAGTTAAAATATACCTAGCAAAAAATGAAAACTTTTCAAATCTGAAGATATCACATGATTCTCCACATAGAACTACATCATTAATACCAGGGGCCGATTTTTCAAACTCAAAAAAAAAAATTTCGCCTCCGTATGACACACCCTACTGTACATGGCTTTCATCGATCTAACCAAGGCTTTCGACTCAGTCACCAGGGAAGCCCTCTGGTGGACCCTCAGCTGTTTTGGCTGCCAACCAAAATTCATCGCCATTGTGAGGCAACTCCACGATGGCATGAACGGCAGTGTCCTGCACAATGGCTCCCAGTCTGAGTTCTTCCCTATCCAAATGGGGGTTAAACAAGGGTGTGTACTGGTACCAACTCTCTTTTCTATTTTCTTGGCTGCCTTCCTTACTCGTGCCAGTGCCAATTTAGCTGGCAGGGTGGACATCAAGTACCAGGTGAAGGGGTGGTCTTTTCAACATACGACGACTCCAGGCAAGAATAAAGGTGTCGATAGCTTCCATTACTGAACTTCAGTTTGCAGTCAACCTCACCCTTTTTGCTCACACTGAATGCGACCCACAGGAGATCCTGAACACCTACACAGATGTGTATGCACACTTCGACCTTGAGGTGAATGTATGTAAGACTCAGATTCTCTTTCAACCTGCCCCTGGTTCAGACACACCTCCACCATCCATCCATCTTAACGGTACTACCCTCTCTCATGCTACCCACTTTCAATATCACGGCTCCTACCTGTCCACCACCGAAGACATCAATGAAGAGATTCGGCATCGGATCAGATGTGCAACTCAACCTTCGGCAGACTCCGAAACCGTGTCTTCAGCTGTAGGGAGCTGAAATTATCTACAAAGTTACACGTATACCAAGCAGTGGTCCTCCCTACCCTGCTATATGGCAGCAAGACATGGGTCACATACAGAAGGCACCTCACCAACGTAGTCTATGTTCCATCCTCCGAGTTCGCTGGGAAGACAAGAGAACAAATGTCAGTATTCTTGCTGACACGAACTGTAGGAGCATCGAGGCTACCATTTTCCATGATATAACTACTTTGGACTGGCCATGTTACCCGCATGGACGACAGTAGACCGCCAAAGCAGCTACTTTACTGTCACCTAATGAATAAGAAACATAACACTGGCGGGCAACTGAAAAGGTATAAGGATAGTCTTAAGACAAACCTGAAAACTTGCCAAATCGACCCCCTCATCTGGAAGACGATTACTCCACATCGTAGCGCTTGGAGGAGCACCACACTTGAAGGTGTCAATACTTTCGAGTTAGCCCGACTGCAAACCGAGGCAGACAAGCGCCAACTCCGGAAAGGGGCTGCCACCTCCCCTCCCGCACTCGATGTAGCCCTCCACATGTGCAACATCTGTGAACAACTCTGCCCGTCTCGTATCAGTCTCTTTAGTAACCTCAAAACTCACCAATGAAGGTGACATCCGTAAAAACTCATGTCATTATATCATAGCTGTATGATCTTCATACTCAATTCCGAGTGACAGCGAAGTAGAAGTAGTACTTCTCTCTCTGAGCAGGAACTTGCTGGTGCTTATATACCTCTGCCCAGAGCATCCTAGTGCCATCCAAGCATTGCAGATCAGAACGAGATATGCCCGGAAGGTTCTAGAATGATCTAGGCTTAGAATATTGTACGTAACTAAATCATAACAAAAATGATGCAATACATTCTAGAAAATTGTTAAACATGTAATACATCAATACATACAAGAAATCCCCCCAAATTTGCCAAAATAACTGCTGCTTGTGATAGAATACTTAGTTCACAAAAATGATCAAAAACTGTACTAAATTATGCCTTGACATAAGAATATTAAGAGTAAATACTACACTGTAATTGTTTATAACTAAGGCAATCGTCACTAAAGGAATCAAGGTAACAAACATTGATTCAGGTCGATAGAGTGTACTATCGTGCACAAAAGTCGTGTCCACTACCCAGCCACAGTGAGGTTTCGAATAGCCTTGAGTCTGAAGTTTCGAAACAGCTGGGGGAAATGCTATGGTCCGCCAACAGATGTCGCCCACTGTAGTGTTTGTGTGTGGGGGGGGGGGGGGGGGGCTGGATGAGAGGCAGGTTTATTTATTATTTATACTACCATAATTTCAAGCTGCCTTTTTAACTACGTTTTGTCTTACAGTTGTTTCTTTATGGTTACGAATTCATGGAACAGGTGCAGTGTCCTGGGTGCTTTTTACCCCTCAGGTCGCAATGATACTTTAAAGAATGGAATATATTAAGGATAAAAGTGAAATATGCAAGGATCAGGGTGAAGGGCCTTGGTCAGCTAGTTTTACTCAGCGACCACATCACAATTTTGTTGTTATTCCGACAAAGAGATTATGGTAATATTTATTTATATTCCACCCATCCTTTGCTTAATAAATATTTGTGATAATATGCAATATTTTATAATTATATACTTATGTTAAAAAGAGTGGAGTGAAAAAGTTATCAGTATTGTAAAATAGTATTCAGACTTAATCTAGTTCCAATTCTTCCAAGTTCCAGTGTTTAAACACCCCACCACAATATGCAAGCTTCATATATTTTGGAGTGTGCTCAGTTACCGTTAATATTGTGTGCTGAACATCATGAGCATTTCAATGTTGGTAGCAATTGTAACTATATAAATATATTGTGTTATAAGACAACACATTCCACGACGTGTCATACAGATCATTGTATACCACACAATACATAATTTGTGGCTGTTAAATTACTTTGTTATGAATTTTCATGCGATATAGCTTAAGACATCATTAAGGACATGGATTTAAGATAACACTGTAGGTGAGTTAATATATATTAATTGTATTTACAAACAATACTAAAATACAAACAATACACCAATACACACATCTTAGTATTTGGTCCAGCCACCCATTACATTCAGGACTTCATCAAGGCGATTAGGGATGGAGTGACCAGCTTCAGGCACACCCCTGGTCGTCGACGTATACTCTCCCACACATCGTAAGCTTTGGCCTCTATTGCTGCACAGGTTCGCTGCTCCCCAATATCCCAATCACGTTTCATCATGGCCCAAATATGTTCAATCGGATTAATATCACATCCTAGTGTTGGCCAGTCGATGACCTCAATTTCAGGGTGATCCTGGAGGTAGTTCTTCACTATGTTGCTGGTATGAATGGGACTGTTGTCATGCACCAGCCTGATAGTGTCGGGGGCTGGAACTGCCATAGCCCGGCTGTAGGAATTAGCACTTGCTTCAGGATGTCTACATACTGCTCACCAGTGAAACGGCCATTGATCTTGACCAGTTCACCTGGCCCATGTGCCCACATCCACCCCCAGAATGACGCTGACACCCTACCACTCACTGCGCGATGTTGAATGTGTTTCTCATGGTAGCGTGTGTTGGGGGGCCACCAGCACTGACCTGAACACTGTTTCATCAGTAAATATAATGGTTCTCCAGTATTCTTCTCAATGTGGAAGGTGTTCCAATGCAAAGCCGAGTCGACACTCCTTGAGAGTAGGTGTTAGCCACCCTTTGTTAGCTGGAATATGGCAGTCGATCCCGGCTTCGCGTCTCGTCGTCATGTTATGGCAGTTGAGGACCAGATTTCTTGTATGCTCCACTGATGTTCACATTGGATATGCCGTTGCAGCTGCCACGATCATGGCGTCCATCCTTGCCGACGTTACTCGTGGCCTCCCGCTTCGAGGTTTCGTCTCCGCTAAGCCCTCTTCCTCCCACCTGCGGATCCACCTCCTAATCGTCTTGGTGCTCCTCCCCACTTCGAGAGCAATGTTCGGCACAGTTGTCCCGGCTCTCCACATCCCGATGATTTGGCCTCGCTCAGCAATCACTGCCGACGAATTTGCTCGTCCTGCAGGCATATCTGAAATGGCAGAGTAATATTATGTTGTGGTAACTGATGCAGACTTTTATATACTGGAGTAAATTAATGGTATTAGTAACACCTAGGTTAAGTATTATTACTCTGACATAACGTTTTGGTAAATCTTTTAGGATCAACTGCACAAGAAACCCTTCCTATTTCATGTATTCATAGTGAACTGCAAGTGGATCCTCTCCCCCCCCCCCTCCCAAACCTCCACCACCACCCCTGAGACTGTAGAGTGAACATTCGCCCATAATCATCATTAGGATTTAGTTTAACCAGACCACTGACACCCATTTGAGTCTCTCCTAGGGCTGGCCAGAGGGATTAGTTAACATATATTTATGTTTCTATAATTTAGTGTTATATTGTTTGGAGGAGATTACAGAATTTCAAAAAGGTCAAAACTGAACTTAGGGAAAATTTTGGGGTCTGCTAAAATATCTTACATTGTAGGGTTAGTGAAGCACATTGTTCGATACCGATTATAAATAGGGCATTCAATGAGAATATGTTGGACTGTTATTTGTGTTCGGCAGTTGAAGCATATAGGTAGGGCTCCATTAGGGGAAGACATGAGTTGGCCATGCGTTAATCGCGTATGCCCACTTCTTAGACGATTCAGAATAGTTTCGTGATGTCGAGAGGATTGTTTTGATGGTGACCAAGGATAAACTGATGATTTGATCCTTTTTAGCTTATGACTTGTTGGTTCATTTTCTCAGGACTTTTGCCAATCGTCAAATATTAATTGTTTATAGGTAGTTAGCCTCGCCGATAATCAAAATATATGGTTTTCCACTGCTTTACATATTTCTTTGACAATTTTCAGCTATGACATACTTATCTCCTATAAATAATTCATTTAATTTTTTTTTTTTTATAGAGAATATTCACTGGTTCCAGAATGTATCTATACTTACGCCAGTGATGGTCAAGTCTGGTCTTAAATAAGTTCATACTCGGTGCTATCACAACACTACGGGTAACTCTAAATACAAGGGGGAGGAGCCATGTCGTCGGTTCTGTGAGTGTTCATTACAGTAGTCCAATTCGTCGCCAGGGGTAGAATAGGGGAAGGGGGGTTAGGGAATGCAGGGGAAGGTAATGTGATGGGATGGAATGTTCGATTGTCGCTAGTCTTGGGGGAGGGATGAAGGGAAGAGGTGGGGGAGGGAGGAGTGGAGTGGGGGGATGGTGGAGGGGGAGTGTGTTTAGGTGTGGTAACCCACGATGCTCAAATTATGAGGTTTAATAGTTGGGTGGGTAGAGGCGGGGGGGGGGGGGGGAGGCTAGGCGCGGAGTTGGAACTCGTGAACGTATGATGTTGTTTAATGCAAGTAATGGAACATTACAGTATCTTTAAACGGGTTTTCACGCTATTAATAGGCCTTATGGAATCCACCAATAAGGATTACAACAGCACGCAGTATGGCTGCAATTGGTAAGGAAAATAAAAGATAACATGGCAAAATTTTTGCCCTGCGTAATTTTTACAACCTACCTCACGCCTAAAGTAAACCGAAAAATGCTTATGTGTATAGAAGATTTTCAGCTCAATATCACATATTCTTTCACCTCTACAAATATCTGCTGTCACTCATGGGACACCCTGAAATAGTATAAGGACAACATGGGCTATGCTGACAAATTAATGTGATTTACCTGTTGGTGACGACGATGGTAGGAATGAGACCTCGGCATGTTTCAGTGTTCGACATCACCTCCTTCCCCTGGTGTGGGTGGCGCCAACCTTGGTAACAACTTGTGTATTCTCCGTTGTTATATATATGTATGTTTATATGCTGCCTTTATTGATTATATATATACTTTATATATTATGCTACTTCTTACCAAAGTCAGAAAGTGTTTAGGCTTGTGTAAACACGAAATGTGTTAGGCACGTTGTAACCAACACCAGAGAATAAACTCCCCAGCTAGACTGACCATGTGACTCGTCATTCTCCCATTAAATTATGCAAGATACTACATTCGTGACTGCCATTACTGGTAGTCACGGAGAATTAATTACTGGTGTGCCCATCAGTCTCACCGTCGTAGCCATGAACGGCAGAGATATGGTCGTTGTAGTGCTTTTATTTACCCGTTACACATCTCTCACCACGCTTAATAATATTAACTATCTTCATGACATTCTTATTGTTATCAGTGATTGAGGAATTCATGATGTTATGCTCCACCTACACACAGCCTGTTACTAGACTAACCCCCACCTCCTCTATTTCCCCCCCCCCCTCACACACACTACAGTGGGCGACATCTGTTGGCCGACCATAGCATTTCCCCCAGCTGTTTCGAAACTTCAGACTCAAGGCTATTCAAAACCTCACTGTGGCTGGAGAGTGGACACGACTTTTGTGCACGATAGTACATGAAATATTAGTAATAATGACCAATAGAATTCATGTGACAGATGGAATGATGTAAAGACCGAGGGCTAACAGTACATTACAGTACAGTACATGCTAATGAATAGAGATGGTTTCTTAGCTTTATTCCCTTTGCCATTTGTCAGCTTACTAACCAGCCAGGTGGTTGATCAATTGCCTGGTAAAAACTGTTGGCAAAAACTAGGCATGCATGGGCTCTTCAGTGTAACCAGAACATGTGCCAGTGTTGGTCAAGTCTGGACATAAAGGAGCTCACACTCGGTGCTGTCACAACATTATCTGGCAGATTATTCCAAGAGTTCACAATCCTTACTCCAAACAAGTTTGTTCTGACAGTTTTCTGCACTAATAACTCCTTTAACATGAGGCTCTGACCTTTAGTGGGGCAGCTATCCACTAACTCCAGATATACAAATGACTCAATGTGCTCATAAACTTATCGTATATTAAATTGCCCTTGTACTTATGCACTGTAGTATAAACTAAGCAATTATAAACAATTTAGTCTGTCTTGGTAACTGAAGTGTCTGTGTGCAAGCACTAATATGTATAAGTAATGAATGATAAAGGGATGAGGTGTATGAATAATTACAAAATCTATATGGTAGCATAATGATAGATGCAACAATATTTGAGGAAAAAATGAAGGGGAATGATTTAATATGAGTATGGTATAAGAGTAATCTTATTTTAAAAGACAAATTATAGATTGAACACAAGTCAATGGAATGGTGCTTTACTGGTCTTACATCCATGTCACTTCTTTCTTCTGTGTACATGTAGCTGGACCTGGCAGCAGAGGTAGGAGAGAAGATTCAAGAGACATCAGAGCTACATGTGAGTTTTGACCGTCATGTGTACTTCACCAACTTCACTTCCCTGGGCCTCAAAATGCCTATCTACCTGAACCTCATTAGGGACCCTGTAGAAAAGATGGTCTCAAGGTGGGTGTGTTGGTGTTTGAGTTACAGATTTCAGAGGCTCGAGGTGTTTACTGAAAAAAAGAGATTAATAGCTCTCTTTGTAGCCTTGTGTTCTTAGTTGACAGCCAATAAGGGTAAAGGTGGTGGAAATGGTTAGGACCAGAAGGACTTTATGGAATTGCACCAAATTTGTCGATGTTGTTTGGATGTTACTGACTAATAAAATAAAAATGGCAGCATTGTAGTATTTTTTCTTCTTTTTTTCTTTGTAACCTACCCTTCGATAATAAATTACTTGTTAGTGGGCAGGGCATGAAAGAAGAGGGAAATAACGGGGTATAAACATTGCAAACATGGTAAAGATTCATTTTAGGTCGCACATGGAGTTTCATATTTCTATTTATATAGGAAAAGAGATAAAAACAAATATTATTAATTATTGATGACTGACCAGCCGCTGATTTTTCATAGAACACGATTTTAAAACCCACCACAATTTAATTGTGTTTTATAGTGGACACTCGTAGTTTGTGCAAATGTGTTAAAAAGTAGTTATTTCTAAATTAAGCCTAACTTAATCTTAGTTGATAAGAAAAACAAGTGGCAGAAGCATTGTTAGAAGACCTTACCAACCAATCAAAGAAATCTACCTAACTCTGCTTAACTTCCTAGCCATGGGGCTCCGCCGCCCAAACCCCCAGCATATTAAACAGAAGGAACTTACTGTGATACGGTGTAATTTTACATTTTTGGTGGACATGAGAGCAGCCACCCAGACTGAATGGCTCATAAGCATACAATGAGCATAGGCGTCGATTGGGAAGCCAGCAGAGTGTGCGGAATGATTTGAAATACGTCAATATGATTGGCTCTTTATTATGATTTATACTGAATTGAATTAATAATTTTTTTCTAGAGATGTTGTTTGAATGATAGTAAGAAAATATAGACTGCATGACAATGCACAGGTTAGGAAGATTGATGAGCTTAGGTAAGGTTAGATCTGGTTCAATTTTCATGTTCAGTATCATCCAAACAACATAATGTATCCTGAAAATTTGGTACATTTCCACTAAGTCCTTCTGATGCTAACCGCCTCCTCCACCTTTACCAAATTTTCCAATGTTCTCCTAGGTATTCATAGTATTTTTTTTTCCAATTTGGCATCATGGTTTAGCAAATGCTACATATGGTAGTACCTAATAAGGTGGGATGCTATATTAAACTGGTTCTGGTGTAGTGTAATGTCTGGAATGAAGGAATTGGTCATGAGGGTATATTCAGTTCAATCCCCTCCTGAATCTATAACATGTATATTAAACTTGCTTCCCATGTAAATCTACTGAATGAATGTTATTTTTAGCCATGCACTAATTTTGGTTATGGGTTTCTTTGTATCGCCTGGAGATTTGACACCCCAATTTATTTTACCTGATTATTAAACACCCTAGCACTACCTGGGGGACTTTTTTTTATATAATTTTCACAACTTATCAGCTTACTTGCCATTTGAGCACTCTATCCAGTGTTAATACATGAGGAAACCGGAGATTGGGAAACTGTGATGTTTGTTAGGGTGTTAGAAGAAGTTAGAAGTTAGGTTAATTTAGCATCATGGTACAGTATTTAATCATCGTGCAAAAAACAGGACGCTGGGGTTTCAAGTTTCAGTTGATCTCTTTACACATCTTTTTCACTTTGCAAAAGAATACAGTACATTGTTTTAAATTGTCTGTATATACTGTCCATACTATAAAGATACAGTGCAAGTATGTACCGGGGGCGGATCCATGGGTCCTGGGGGTCCACACTCCCCCCCCCCCCTTCATCAGAAAATTGCAATACTACTTTAAAGAAAAATTATTGCAATTTTCTGATGAAGGGGTGGGGGGTCTGGTCCCCCAGGACCCATGGATCCGCCCCTGGTATATACAGTACATACTTGCACAGTACATACTTGCACTGTATATTTATAGTATGTACAGTACAGTATATACAGACAATTTAAAATAATGTTCTGTATTCTTTTGTATAGTAAAAAAGTCATTACTATTGACCTTAAAATATCTCCTTATGTCAAGTGCACATGGCTTCAAAATGGCCTCAAAAGGCCCATGATATTGATCAGACTTAAAAAAAAAAAGTCTGGATGGGCTCTCTTTGCTTGCCATGTTCCCCCACCCACAACCTGGATCCGCCCCTGTATACTTGAAAAGTCAAGGAACACAATACAGTATCAAGGATAATGAAACAGCAAACATAAGTACTGTACAATGTACATGTACCAGTAGTAGATAGGTAAATAAGCCTGCCATAGAAATAATTTTATTGTCAACTACAGTACAGTATTTAACTGTGTATTGTACAGTCTCCCCAAAAGTATCATTAGCTGTGGGGTCGATGTGAGTCGAGGCTTTCCGAGTAATGTTACTCGACCTGTTTCTGAATGGTTGGTAATTCTATATCGGCGACCATTGAGCATGAATGAATACTGTATATACGTTTTCCAGTGGTGTGAATCCCCCGAGGCTTCAGATCATATTATTACATGACTCGGAGTGGGTGTCATAAATGGATACCAATGACATGCCAAGTATCAACGGGATCGAATAGGCTAGAAATTATCGGGGATGAGCGAACTCACATTGTCACACTGGGTTAGGCTCCATGAAACAACTGGTGCCACACTGAAACTTACAACCACAAATATTTTACTAGAGGTGGACGGTGGTTCATTTGTCTCTAAATCTGTCGATTTGAAACCATATTTTGGTGTTATACCAATGCAATTTGCATATCAGTAACCTGGCAGATCCTATGTAGACTGATATGTTTTATCCTCTTCGCCACTGTCGGCTCGTTAGCCGCTTGGGCGATCGGTCACGTCTCTGATTACTTTTCCTTTTCATTTATCTTCTTCACCAAAAGATCGGCTCGCTAGCCGCCCGGGCGATCAGTCACGTCTCTGTCACGCACTGTTGGCAAGTACTGGACGGGGCATGCACCGGCTCCTGAATGTACCTGAACCCGCTCCAGTGTTGGTCAAATCTTGTTTTGAAAGAGCTCACACTCGGTGCCGTCACAACACTCTCTGGTAGATTGTTCCAAGAGTTTACAACCCTCACTTCGAAAAATTTTGCCCTCACAGTTTTCTGGACTTACGGCTTCTCCAATCTTGAGCTGTGACCCCTTGCGGGGCGAGCGTCCGCCAGCTCCAAGTAAGGACACTCGACTGAGTAGTGCCCCCTGAGATGCTTATACACCTCAACTAGGTCCCCCCTTGCCCGTCTGTAGTATAAGTTAGGCAAGTTGAGGCGCTCCAATCTCTCAGGGTAGCTGAGGTGCCGAAGTTGAGGCACCAGTCTGGTGGTCCTCCTTTGAACATTTTCCACCAACTGACAGTCCCTAGCATATCTTGGGGATCAGACAGGGTGACAGTACTTCAGATGGGGAAGCACTTCACTCTTGAAGATCGTTACGAGGGACGGACCATCTAGATATCTGAACGACCTTCTTATAAGACCCAATAATTTATTTGCCTGGTTTACCTTCTTTTCGCAATGGCCCGAGAACTTCAGCTCATTGTCAACATACATACCTAGGTCCTTTTCACATTCAGTCTCAACTAGTGCAGTTTCTTCATCCCGTTGGGACATATGATACGCCTCCTTACCGTTGGTACGCCCAAGGTGTATCCTCTTACACTTCGTGACATTGAATCTCAGCAGCCATTTCTTCGACCATTCCTGGAGCCCACAGAGGTCCTTCTGCAGCTCTTCACAGTTTGATTTTCAGCCTTTCATGGGGTACACTGTAGAAAGCCTTGGCAAAATCTTGGTAAATATTGTCGATATTACCACCCCGTTCCAGAATATGGGTCCAAATATCCAATACCTTGAGCAGTTGTGTTAATCAGGAGTGCCCCGGCATAAAACCTTGTTGGCAATCCTTTACAAGGTTGTTTGGTAGTAGATGTTCCATTGCAGCATCTCTGATAATACTCTCAAGTACTTTACATATTATGCTGGTCAGGCTCAACGGTCTATAGTTGTTCGTGGAGTAACGATCGCCCTCCTTGAAGATAGGACTCACATGAGCCACTTTCCATTCACTGGGAACCATTTGTTCATCCAGGCATTTACAAAACAGGATCTTCAGGGGCTCTGCAAACTCGTTGCACAACTCTCTTAGCATTCTTGGATGTACCACGTCAGGGCCGGGACTCTTATGGACCTTTAGCCTGGACAGTTTATTTCTAATACCCTCTTCTGTGAACACAATGTGGGTCAGTGCTGTGTCGAACCGTCTGTCCTTAAACACAAGAAGTTTAGTTGCATCCTCTCTTGTGAACACCGAGGAAAAGAATCTGTTCAATGCCTCAGCTTTATCCTGGTCAAAATCTGCGTAACTACCATCCACCAGCCTCAGGTCTGATACTCCTACTCGCGTTTTCAATTTCGACTTTGCATAGCGGTAAAACGCCTTTGGGTTTGACTTGCCCTCGCTTGCAACCAGCCTCTGGCACTCCTTTCCAGCCCTTCTACACTCTATTTTTGCTTGGTTTCTGGCTCTTCCATGCATTCTCCTGCCTTGCTCATCGATGACCCAACCCACGTCTTGAATTTTTGGGTTTTCTTTTTAATTTTGTCGACCGCCGCTTGGTTTATGTGTAGGGATCCCCTCGTATTCCTAGAAACACTGGGTTTGGTTTTGGGTATATATTTATCGATCAAATGGGTCACTTTACTAGTTATAATATTCAGCGTAGTATCTGCGTTCTTGTACCTTAATGAGTCAGGCCAGTTGATACCCCTCATCTCTTTCCTCATCCCATTGTAATTTCCCTTGTAATATTTACACCTCGGCCTGGCCTTATCTTGAACTAGGTAACAGTTAAATCTGAATGACAACACTGTATGGTGACTGGTGCCAACTGGGGCAAGGTGTTCCAGTTTGGCCACCATACCCTCCTCGTTTGTTATGATGAGGTCAAGTGGCTTGGGTGTTTGCTCCCCTCTGTAATGTGTTGGGTCTCTAACATGTTGGAACAGAAAATTATCTCTCAGAGTTTCTATAAAAAGAGTAGCAGGGTTATTCAAGTCATACGGGGTGAACTCGTTTCTCCAGTCGATGTCGCCATAGTTAAAGTCCCCCATGATAAGGAGGTGGCTAGGGTTGAGCATTGCCGCATTGTTTATTAAGATTCTTAAGTTCCTTTGATTTAGTGGGCCACAGTTTGGGGATCTGTAGATACACCTGAAAATAAGTAAGTCCCCTCCCTTTAATTTAATTTTACACCACTTGGACTCTTCAAAAACATCCTCTCCCTGTACCCTCGCCTGGCTGGCTCTAAGGTCTTGCCTAGCATAGATAACCACACCCCTCTTGCAAGTTTCTTGAGAAAGGTTCGTAAATGAGTCATATCCAGCAATACTGAACTCACATTCCTCTGGGTCGATTCTCCTGTTCTTGTACAACAGTTCTACAACATCTACAATATCTGGTTGGTGTACTCTTAGTAGTGTTTCAAACTCCTTTTTCTTATCGAGAAACGTGTCAGTATTAGTGTACATGACATTCAAGCCAGAATTTGTTCTCGGTAACGTCTCTGCTCTTAGTAGTAACCCCGCCCCCCCCCCCCCATTCTCAGAAGCTGCAGAATTTGTTAAGTACACTGTATTTTGCAGGATATGGTTAGAAATGTCATTGTTTACATGGTGCTTGCCTCCTCCTGTCCGGTACGCGGAGCTGGTGCCGCCTCCCGGGTGAGGGTTAGAGCGGGTGGAGGGTGCACTGCTGCCCCCTGGCCCTGTGTCGGCACACTTGGTTCCACTACTCTCCCCCTGAGCATAACCCATGCACACCCGTCCCCGTTCTTCCTTGACGCCTCCCTCTTCTGCTTCAAGTCCTGCAGGAGCTTCTTGTGCTGTTGTGAGGGCGCGTGTTTCCATCACCTACACCACCCTCATCTTACTTACTTCTCTTATCTTAGTTCTTACTCTTACTCAGTTCTGTCACCTATTCTTTTGGTAGCATGGTCATTCTTTTGGTAGCATGGTCGAGGGTCTAGGCACATGGATATGGTAATTCTGGTATCAAGTCACTTGGACGGAAATAAAGGTAAAATACTGTGGGAGAAATGAATACACCTAAAGTACTCTAAAAACAAATTTATAAATATGAAATCAAAGGGGAAAAGATATATTATTAATCATATAACTACCAGGCTCAACTCCTGGGCATATTGCAGACTCAGTACTTTCTTCTTTACTTATTTTCTTATTTACTTATTTTCTTATTTCTTTACTCAACAGTAATTACTCAGATCTTACACTCTTAATGCACACAACCTTACTGGTGTTACATTACATAGCAGAGCAGGACCAGTTCCTTGGCCCTACTCACAATACATAGTACATGGCACTCATTGTAGATTACTTTACTCAACATCCAAGTGGTACTTCTCAGTACAGTTACAAGACCTTACTCAACATACACGTTAATAATGACATCAGCAGATACCTGGGTCCACTACCCAACATGGGATAATTATTTCCAACTAATTATCCCTTACCTACATGTTACAACACTCTCTGTGGACATATACTTCCAGGGTGGGTCCCAGGGTAGAATACTGAGATTCACGACCGTTGTTATTGTGTGTGGTAGCCAGACACATGGCGAGTCTGGGGTCTGGCCCAACGAGGCAGTGGAGCACATTAATCAGGCCGCATCCGTGCCATCGTCTCATATATGGTCCCTGCTGGGTAGCTACTACTTCTAGGGCAGTTGTTGAACGATGCAAGAATCACAATGGGATCTGGAACAAACGTTGGGGCAGCGTCAGGGGATGGACTGGGAAGCATGAACACACAAACAAATCTCTTGTCTAGACGACAGACATATTTACGTTATAGTACTTCTTACACTGGGTGAATGACAATTCAACTGTTAAAGCATGAACACTGATGAACACTGATATTTACTACAATTGACTGAATCAAACTGAATGGCTACACATAAACATACCTGGAACAAACGTTGGGGCGGCGTCAGGGGACGCTCTCCCATGAACATGAACATGAAATGCTAGTGACAGGGGGGAAGGAGGTTCAGGGGAAGAATAAAGGGAGGATTGAAGTGAATTTTAGGAGGAGAGAATAGGTGCAGTGGCTAAACACCGCTTGCGTGAGGGAGTATAAGTTGGAGGCAGCAGCAACTCGCCCGGACGCGGCCAGGAGGCAGCAGGACATAGTCAGGCTAGCGTCAGGTCAAGCGTCAGGTGCGTGTTGGGTTGGGCCATGGAGTCTCAGTGCTTGGTCGGCTTGATTGTGTGTGTTGTTTTCTTGTGTGGAGGAAATGTCTTGGTCTTCTCTGCGCGATGCACGCGTATGTATATCTCTGAGTTGCCAGTGATCGCTACTCACGCAATGACAATAACACTGGGGAACACACTTTCGGTTGCATGAGTTCTGACACTTGATTCTGGTAGATTTGAGGTCACAGATTCTGAAAATGGCATTCGTTTGTGCAGATCAGGTCTAGATTCAGCAATCAGGCCTGTGCCCCATTCAGATGATGTTCCAAAGCCTATCTTCACTCAACTTGCTTCCGTTGAATCTGACAGGGAATATGACACTGAGGTCACAGAGGAGTCAACTAACAGAAATAGTGACTCAGATTTTGCAGGCATATCAACAGAACCGCAAACATTTAGCCAAGCAGAACTCAATGACTTAGTTCGAGATCTGGGTCTGTCTAAAAAGCTGTCAGAATTGTTGGCTTCACGGTTAAAAGATAAAAACTTGCTGAAAATAGACACAAAGGTAACATTCTTTCGCAACAGAGAAAAGAACCTCTTACAGTTCTTTGATTCTAAATTTGACTTCGTCTACTGTTGTGATATTTCTGGATTAGTCACCGCGATGGGAGCTGCAGGTTATGATCCGAAAGAGTAGCGCCTCTTTATAGATAGCTCTAAGCGGAGTCTGAAGTGTGTTTTATTACATATAGGCAACATCTTTGGCGCAATAACCATAGGACACTCAGTACACCTGAAAGAAAAATATGAACACATCAAAACGGTTTTGGAGCTACTCAAATATGAAGAACACAAATGGATCATCTGTGTTGATCTAAAAACGGTCAATTTTTTGCTAGGACAGCAAGGTGGGTATACAAAATTTCCTTGCTTTATCTGCCTCTGGGACAGCAGAGCCAAAGACAGACACTGGATTCAGAAGGAATGGCCAGTTAGGGAAAGCCTCAATGTTGGGGAAAAGAACATCATTTATGAACCCCTAGTGGAACGTGAAAAAATTGTTTTCCCGCCCCTTCACATCAAGCTGGGCCTTATGAAACAGTTTGTCAAGGCGCTCGATACTGACAGTGACTGTTTTAAGTATCTGTGTGAAGTGTTCCCTGGTTTAACGCTAGAAAAACTCAAAGCAGGTATTTTCGACGGCCCTCAAATTAGGACGCTGATTAAAGACCAAGCCTTCACTCAATCCATGACTGATGTTGAGAGAAATGCATGGGGAGCATTCGTTTCTGTTGTAAGGAACTTTCTTGAAAACAGGAAATCAGAGGACTATAAAAAGCTCGTTGAATCTTTGATGGAAAGTTTCCATGTGTTAGGTTGCAACATGAGCATTAAGATGCATTTCTTGAACAGTCATCTTGAACTGTTTCCGGCAAACTTGGGGGACGTGAGTGATGTGCAAGGTGAACGCTTTCACCAGGATATCAAAGTCATGGAAGACAGGTATCAAGGTCGCTGGGACATTCACATGATGGCGGACTATTACTGGAGCATCCAGGCAAGTTTGTGCCTGAATAAATCTGGCATAGTTCACAAAAGCAAATGATGAATCCAAAATATGCTTGTCAAGGTAAATAAAAGTAATTAAAAATTAATTCTACGTGTTTGGTAATTCCTCTCTGTGTGCTGGTTTAGATTTTTAGCAGTAGTATATGGTAGTCTAACTATATATAGTAGTAAATGGTAGGTAACTCACCGCAACAAGACTAGACCCGATAGAAAAAACCCGGTGCCATATTTGAAATCAGTGACCTCAATTTACCCAGAAACAGGTCTCAAAATGTATGCAACTGACAAAAAGTTGAATTTTGTTCCCCAGTGTAATCACAAACAAACTAACTGTTACTCATTCAAAGATGACCCTCAGTTGACAAAGGTCTGGCGAATTACTTGAGTTGGTATGAGCAGACTAATTCAAGATTGAGCTTCCCAGGAGAAAGTGGAATAAACAACGCATTGATAACTGTCTTGGGGCACTGGGAGGGAAACAAAAGTGTAGCGTCTATGGGGAAAAACACGTCTTCTCAGGGGTCGCTAACTCACTCATGTTTTGCGGTCGTGGAGTTTAATAAGAATCATTAGTTAAATAGATCAGCAGTCAACGTGACCATGACACTGTTCCCTCTGCATTACCGTGCGATCTGGGTGAATGAATACACTCTGAGATGCCTCTCTCCTTGCTAAGTTTTTTGCCTGCCGAATAACCAGCCATTTCTCTTCCTCACTCACTAGTGTGATCCTGAGGGGGCGAGGCTTATCCCCCTGCTTTTGTCCCAGCCTCCTCACATCCTGTGGGGTTGATAGAATCTTCAGAACCTCTGTACAAATATTTTGAAACTGTATCTTATCGTGTGTTACCTAACTCACAGTTCCCCCCGCCTGGCTCTCTGGGACTCCAAAAACTATTACATTGTTCCTGCGCTGGAGGCGTTCCTGGTGTTCCTCCTCTCCCCTAACAGTAGGTCCGTTAATTTTCATTTCTTCGACACACTTGTTCAATGTCCCAAGCTGTTGTAGAACCTGTTCTGATCCTGTATTACTCTCCGCCCCCTCCCGTGGCCCTGCTAATATGTCAGCATAACTCCTCTTAGCAACCACCTCCATTCTATCGGCTACTTCCTCAGTCTTAGCAAGGATCTCTTTCCCAACTTGCTCCAGTTTGGCAACCAGCAGGGCTCCAGCTTCATCTGTTTTCGTCCCTAGAGAACTCGTTCCCTTATGGCTTGCAATCTCTTCATTCACATTGACTATGCAGCCAGGGCAATACCAGCAACAGCCATCATGCTTTACGGCAGTTAGTAACTTCCTAAATGTTGCATTAGTCAGGCCTGTATCCTCCATATCCGACGTCTCCCTGCAGTAATCACATATCAAACTCATGGTTGTTGTTGTTGTGGGGGGGGGGGGGGGGGGGTGCAGACCGTGTATAGATCTCCACTTATTTAAAAAAGTAAAGAGAGAAAAAGAACAGTACTTAGCTACTCTCTGTTGCCTATAGAGTTGTCTTCTGCTACTGTGTACACTGTATCTCCCTGTAATTGGTGTATTATAGACACAGTTTAAGTCCTTGAGAAAGCACACAACAAAATATAATTTAAAGTCTCTGTGGCACCTATGACACGAATAGGCTGGCAGTGGTCCTTACCAGCTTGATTGCCAATATTATTCACTTTAAGTTATTTACAGTCTCTTCTGCAGTCACTGATGACACTATGAACTGATTTACCTAAAATCACAGTACTACACTCTCTGGTTGGCCTTTATCACAGCCGTGACCACAACTCCTTAAAAAAAATAAAATAAAAGCTTTGTCATATGGCAGTGATTTTGTGGTTATAGGCCTCGCGTCTAGCTTTAAGAGTCCTACATCGATTTACACTTTCACATCACTAAGAAGATCTTGCTGATCATATGTAATTACTGTCCAATTCCTGCCGCTCAACATCGAAGGCCTAAATGCCGAACACGCTTTGTTACAGAGACGCAACACGACCCGACCCAACCTGCCCGTTGCTGTTTCAGCTACTTACAGGGGTATTGTATATTGCTGTAGTTGTTCACTCCAATATCAAGTACTATTTACTTAGTTACTCTTCATAAATCAGACATTTCGTGAACAATATTAGTAAGTGGTCATCACTGTTCACCCTCACGCCTACACAGGTGCGTACGCCTGTTCTTTTAAGATTTTGGGAGTGACTGAGATGTAAACATATGTGTTGACTGGTCTCATGTGCCTTTCTATTAACACACAACATTGCAAAACCTATTAATTAACTTATTATATTAATAATATCATTAGGCAAGGCTATAAGATGTATATAAAACTCTAGAGATACCTCTTTAAGTACTCCTGGCATAACACTAGCCGGTGCTGACCTGTTCATATAAGATTCTGGGAGTGACTGAGGGTAAGTCCCTGCCTCTCCCGCCAACTAGGCCTATGGGTGCCAGTGTTTACAAATCACCATGTCTTTATTCTGGCCCCCACACATGCACTTTCTTAGGTACAGTATTGTGACTTTATGCCTTATAGATACATACCTTAATTCTAAATTACTTACTACAATAAGTGTCTGGTTTGTCAGTTCGGGTAAATTACTTTGTATATTGTTGTGTGTGTATGTGGTGCAGTTAGTCTACTTTCTCTATAGGTCCACATACACACGGAACTTAAGGGCGATTTCGCACTCAGGATTGGGATGAGAAAAGAAACTCACAATTTCCTTAGCTCAATGTGTATTGTATATACAATGCTGTAGGATGCTGGAGAGTTGCTGTGTGGTTGAGGAGCTTCAGGTGAGTTGGTGTTGTCGGCTGGAGAACGCAGAGTAGAATGACCTTCACGAATCGAATCGATGGGTGAAGTAAAGTGTGAAGAGATCTTGATCCTCTGACGCGTAGATTGGTGGTGCGGGAACTGGACTTGAAGAATGATGTTGGACTTTGGAGGGACTTGGGGTTGGTGGATTTGTTGGAATGTCTGGGACTCAGAAATATGTTCTGCAGTTAGCAAAGAGGTCTCGCTTTCTTCGCAACAATCTGACGATTCTACCATCGATACCTGGTTCAGAGGATCGTCTACCTCCAGAGACTCTGATGACCCTCGGTAGCATTTTGCTGGAATTCTTGTAGTACAGGATGGCTGGTGGAGGAAAGACGAGGAGTAGCAGATGTGCCTGCATCATCCATATGGACCTCAGCCACCATGAGAGAAGTCATGGGAATGACAATTGGTGGCATAGAGTCAGGTGTGGGAGCTGAATTCAATACAGGTATACTCTACTGATGATTCTCGGGGTGGTGCCGCAGCCACGTTTCGCCAAGCTTTGTGTCAGGATAGAACCTGTGCATAAGTATCCCCATCGCAAATATCATATTCACGAGATACATAAACGAGTATAATACATGAGTATAATACATACATAAAACGCACAAGGAGTTCGACACCGAGTGAATACAAACTAATAAACATGAAATGCCAGACATCTATCACCACACCTCGTTCACTGATATTTGATATATAACTGTAAATACGGAAACAAGTGATATTTAGTGCTAGGTTCATAGTAAAACATGACAAAAACAATAACAAAAATGTTATTTTAGATTTTATTACTAATTAGATTTAAGAACGGTTAGGTTGAGTTAGGATTGCTTATGTTATTTTCACGATGAATTTTTTTCCCATCGTCTCGTGAGTGCTAGTTTTGACAGTAAAAGTTTCCAATACAGATTTAAGTATTTGAAAATTTGTGGTTAGGTTTGTAGGGTTTCGTGATGTTATGTTGTCTAGCACTCAGGATGGATGGATGGAAACTCTAGGTGGTGGTTTTCTTATATAAAATATATTATATACAAGACAGTCTGGTGCTGGAGATGCCGTGGGGTGAGAAGCTTGCTCAAGAGACACGTTCAGCGAGTAGCGTGCTTGAGGAGGTATTTGTGCAGGAGCTTCGTTAGAGGAGATGTTGTGTATTGTTGTCTTCCAGGTTGAATGAGAGCTGGAGGACAGCGAGGAGCTTGCTTGGAGGAGGTGTTGCGTGTTCAGGAACGTAGGGCAGAATGCATCTCAATGGAGAAACTGAGAGCCTATATACACAGCAGCCGGAAGTAAACCTGTGGGAACTCGCCGGGTGCTTGACTCCGTTGCTAAGGTAGACGTAGCAGGTGGCGACCCCCCCCCCCCCTTGAGCAGCTCGCTGGTTGCTAGGTTACTGTCGCATTGGAATGTGGATACGCAGTTGTAGGGGAGAGATCCACTACAATACTTCCCCTTCCCTCCAGGCGGTGTAGGAGACTTGTTGTCTGCAGGGTTGCATCCCACATGTGAGGCAGAATGGGCGGTGCAGGAGACTTGTTGTTGTCTGGATTGTATGCCACATGTGAGACATAACGGCGAGGGCGTGGATGAGCCGGCCTCTACGGAAGACGACTGTCTAGATACACGAGATCTGTGGGAGAAGAGACGGAGAAGGAGGGTTGTGGAGGCGATGAATGTTGTGCTTCCCTCGCGGCAGGTACAGAGTTCTCAGATGTGCCTGCTGGGGTGTGTGGGCCTGGGTCAGAAGCAGGGGCTGCATCAGGGAGAGGGTCTATGACAGCAGCAGGGTGCATGACAGCAGCAGGGTGCAGGACAGTAGCAGGGAGTACCTGAGGGAAAAAAAAAGGGCGTGTGGGTCTGCCTCAGGCGCATGGGCCGCGTCGGGAGCAGGGACTGCCAGGCAGGAGCGGAGGAGGGTCCGCGTCAGGACGAGGGTCCAGGACAGTGGCAGGGGGTACTGCTGGGCCGGGGGCGGCGTCTGAAGCAGGACGGGTGTGTTGGACGTGTTGCTTGGGGCAGGAAGAAGAGGTGGTGTCTGCTTAAAGAAGTAATGCTGCTCTAGGGTGTCTAACCTGCTGTGTAGAGACAGTAGCTGTAGAGCCGGTGAGAGCTGCCTCTATGTGGATAAGCCAGTCTTCAATGTTGTGATTGAAGACTGGGAGAGTGATCCGTGTCTCCTCCATCCTGCGTGGGTGCGTTTTTCCGGGGGTCACCATTTGTAGGGTTTCGTGATGTTATGTTGTCTAGCACTCAGGATGGATGGATGAAAACTCCAGGTGGTGGTTTTCTTATATAAGATATATTATATACAAGACAGTCTGGTGCTGGAGATGCGTGTGGTGAGAAGCTTGGTCACGAGATACGTTCAGTGAGAAGCGTGCTTGAGGAGGTATCTGTGCAGGAGCTTCGTTAGAGATGTTGCGTGTTGCTGTCCTCCAGGTCGAATGAGAGCTGGAGGACAGCGAGGAACCTGCTCGGAGGAGGTGTTGTGTGTTCAGGGACGTAGGGTAGAATGAGAGCTGGTCAGCGAGGAGCTTGCTCAGAAGAGGTGTTGCATGTTCAGGAACTTAGGGCAGAATGCATCTCAATGGGGAAACTGAGAGCTCATATACACAGCAGCCGGAAATAAACCCGTGGGAACTCGCCGGTTGCTTGACTCCGTTGCTAGGGTAGACGTAGCAGGTGGTGACCCCCCCCCCCCCCCTCTGAGCAGCTCGCTGGTTGCTAGGATACTGTCGCATTGGAATGCGGATATGCAGTTGTAGGGGAGAGATCCACTACAGGCCTACTGATAGAGGAATTTCACCTCACGTGAACAGCACATGGCAACTCACAGCTTATGGAAAATTACCGTGGGGTGATTGTATTATATAAACTAAATGTATTAACCCAAATTTATATAATTGTTATTGTCATGAGACAGGGGCTAATACAATCCAGTACCCTTCCAGTTTAATTTTAAGCCTAATATGGGGTACACTGTCGAAAGCCTTGGCAAAATCTAGGTATATATTGTCGAAATTACCATCCTGTTCCAGAATTTGGGTCCAAATATCCAGTACCTTGAGTAATTGTGTTAAGCAGGAATGCCCCAGCATAAAACCGTGCTGGCAATCCTTTACAAGGTTGTTTCGTAGTAGATGCTCCATCATGGGATCTCTTATAATGGTTTCAAGTACTTTACTTACTATGCTGGACAGGCTCACTGGCTTATAGTTATCTGTGTGGAGTGTCGATCACCCTTCTTGAAAATAGGACTCGCATAAGATATTTTCCAATAACTAGAGCCCTTTTGCTTATCCAGGCATTTACAGAACAGGATCTTCAGAGACTCAAGAAGCTCGTTGAACAACTCTCGTAACACTCTGGGATTCACCATGTCAGGGTCAGGACTCTTATGAACCTTCAACTTTGACAATTTATTTCTTATAACCTCTTCTGAAAACACAATGTGGGTCAGTGCTGAGTCAAACTGTCTGTCCTTAAACGCAGGAAGATTGTTCGCATCCTCCCTTCTGAACAATGGGGAAAAGAAACCGTTCAATGCCTCCCCCATGTCCTGGTCAGAATCTGCATAATTACAATCTTCAAGCCTCAGGTCCAATACTCCTACTCGCGTTTTCAATTTCGACTTTGCTTAGCGGTAAAACGCCTTTGGGTTTGACTTGACCTCGCTTGCGATCAGCCTCTAGAACTCCTTTTCAGCCCTTCTACACTCTGACTTTGGTTGGTTCTTGGATCTGGCATACATCCTCCTGTCCTGCTCATCGTTTGTCCTAACCCACATCTTGAATTTCTGGGTTTTCTTCTCAACTTTGTCAACCGCTGCATGGTTCATGTATAGCGGTCTATTTGTATTCCTGGAGGCACTGGGTTTGGTTATCTCTCTCTCTCTCTCTCTCTCTCTCTCTCTCTCTCTCTCTCTCTCTCTCTCTCTCTCTCTATATATATATATATATATATATATATATATATATATATATATATATATATATATATATATATTACACTGGTCAACAGCCAAAATGGTTCACATATGAGATCATGCTCACACAACTAATTTCATATTGCTGAATTCGAATCTGATATTTGTTTTGTTCTATCAGACCAGGTTTTATAAAAAAATCAATAGGTACAAATATTTAATATTCCATCACGTGTCGTGCAAAAGATGAGATTATCTCATGTGACTGTGCTTTCATGACTAATTTCATATTAATGAATATTAATTGGATGTTTCATTCTGCCATCAGACCTACTTTCTTAAAGAATAAAAAAAATAGTAAATATAGTAACATTATCGTATCATGCAAGATACAATTTTAAACCTATCACAGATAAGCTCATAAAAAATTGTACCAAAAAACATAAGTTCAAATCCTTTATAATGACAAATTATGAAGTTCTAAAAGTGCTTCTGAACTTTACTCTTTCTCTTGTACAGCTTGCTCTCTTCTCGTTGCAGTGTCCAGCAATAGTCGCCCATCATGTTAGGACTGAATTGTCCCTGATATCTGCTCTCCATTATGGCGATATCTTGATGAAATCTTTCGCCGTGTTCATCACTAACGTCTCCAAGGTTACCTGGGAAAAATTCAATATGAGAGTGGAAAAAATGCAATTTCAAGGACATCCTTGCTCCCAATGCATGATAATTCTGAAGCATGGTTGTTACGATTTCTTTGTAGTTGTCAGCACGATAGTTTCCAAGAAAATTCTTTGACACATTGACAAATGATTCCCATGCTTTTTTCTCCAGTGGGTTCAATGTTTTGGTGAATTCGCTATCATTAACTAGTATACGAATTTGTGGTCCATTTAAGACACCTGCTTTCAACTTGGCTTCGGAAACCACACCACCTAGTTTCTGAGATAAGTTTGAGTCCCAGCACCGAATTGATCCATAGCTTTGATGAAATTTTTAGCCAAACCGAGCTTTAGATGCAGTGGAGGCAAAAATATCTTTTCTGGATCTACAAGCGGATTGTGAGCACAGTTAAACCTTCCAGGCGCATCTCTTGGTCTTGTCGGCCAATCCTTTCTCACATAATGCTCTGCATCAGCTCTGCTGTTCCACAAGCACAAAAAGCACATGAGCTTTGTGTAGCCACTCTGAAGGCCCAGTAGTAAACTGATGACTTTGAGATCGCCACATATCTTCCACTGGTGTTTCTCATACTCTATAGCGGCCAACAGAATTTTCATTGTTTCATAGCTCTCAGTCATTTTTGTTGCATGTGCTATTGGGACAGATGGAAGCCGATTGCCATTGTGTAAAAGAACAGCTTTCAGAGAGTCTTTTCCTGAGTCTATAAACAGCCTCCAATCCTCTGTCTTGTATGTTTCAGACTTGTAGAGTTGTTGCATGAGAGATACTGCGTCCTCGCAATAACAAAGGTTGTTTGCCATCTCGAAAAATGCAGACAGCTGTCTATGTCGGTAACGCGCTGTAGTGATATGCACTCCATCTTCTAGCAGGTTACGCTGCTTTTGTCTGGATCCCAAAACTTCAGCCTTTTCTTTTGACAAGTTTAGGTCCCTGATGAGATCATGAAGCACTTCTTGAGTAAATAGTTTAGGCCTGGTATTTTCAGAGTCATCCTGGTAGTCGTTTTCCATTGAGGTAGAGGTAGAATCGGAATCACTCAATTTTTGTTCAGTCGGTGGATTTGGGACTGGAAGTTCAGCACTGTGCGGTACTGGTCGGATTGCAGAAGCAATATTGGGGTACTGTACCTTGCCTCGTGTCATGATTTTTATTCTCTTAATATTTGTGAGACAGAAGTAGCAGTCACTACTGTGGTCTTTAGGTTCACGCCATATCATTGGTACAGCAAACGGCATTCCTGAACTTCGTTTACCACACATCCACTCGCTCAGGTGGTTAACACAAGACTTACAGGCTACATGAGGTGCCCATTTCTTGTCTTGGTCACCTAAATGACATTTGAAGTAACTTTTGTAGTTCAGTCGAACAGCTTTTGTGATTGGTTTCTTGAGTCTACCAGGAGTGAAGGCACCACATAGGTAGCAAAAACTGTCAGCACCGTTCACACACTTGCGATGTTCCATGTTTTGTTAATTTCAGAGTAATTACAAATCATGCAGGTGTAGATATGCAATATCATGAGTAAGCAAACTGAAACAAACAAAAAAGCACAAATCAGGACAAAATAATTGCATAAGTGGAGCCAATGAGCATATAAATTACTGTATGAATAGCATGGTACACTAAATATATAGATATGCTGGTTCTGGAAAACTGAGCCTGATACAGCTATACGAATGTCATAATTGAGTTCACCACATACAATTACACTAGAATCAGACTGTTTTGATCCAAAACCATGAGAATTTTTTTTTTATGTTGACCAGTGTTATCAACGACCTTACCAGCCAGGACTCGAACCCTAGACCTTATGCATGTGACCAGGGAACGCTGCCGACCAGGCCACAAGGACACTAAAAGCAATCCTAGACTATGTTATATATCACACAAAGCCTGTTCATCGAGCTGATGGTACAGTGAACCTCCCATTGGGGATTGCCCGTGCCACTTATGTGGTGGGAGTTGCATTTTACCGAATCCAGTTGGTATGAAACACGAGGTACTATATATACTTCATTTTAGTCCATATAACACGCTGACTTGTACATATAATCAATAACCTCACCAGCCTGGACTCTAACCCTAGACCTTATACGTGTGACCAGGGAACGCTACCAACATAGTCTAGGATTGCTTTTAGTATCCTTGTGGCATGGTCGGTAGCATTCCCTGGTCACTTGCATAAGGTCTAGGGTTCAAGTCCTGGCTAGTGAGGTCGTTGATTATATGTTCAAGTCCGCATGTTATATGGACTAAAATGAAGTCTCGTATATATATATATATATATATATATATATATATATATATATATATATACTGTATATATATATATATATATATATATGCAAATAAATCACTGTAGGTGCGTGTGATCTAGGTATATGCTGATAACCACAAGGAAAGAAGAAAACACGAAGTTCCCAAGCGCTTTCGTGTAATTCACATCTTCAGGGGTGAGTACAGACTAGAGAGAGTAATACAAATCAAGGTGTATATATACAGAGGAGGGTGAGACCAGGTCCACAATGGTCAGGTATTAGGTAATGACCCTACTAATCTTTAAATAGCACACAACGGTTGGTGGTCAGGTCAGATGGTCAAGTGACCCGGCCTTCTCACCTGGTCACAAATCTTCTTAATTACAAAATTGTCCAGCTTGTACAAGCCGTTACTCAAATTCATGTTGAATGCTTCGGTATGTTTAATAAGACTAGATTCTATGATGTTCCTACTATCAATTGAATTACATGGTAATATTGAGGAGGCATTATCCCAGTCAATGCAATGCTTGTTATCCCTCAAATGAACAAACAGAGCATTGGATTCCTGTCCTGTCCTAACACTGTATTTGTGTTGTTTAATTCTAGTTGCAAGATCTTTACCTGTCTGGCCTAAGTAAAACATATTACATTCCTTGCAAGGAACTTTATAAATGCAACCAATTGTGTTGTTGGGGGAGTTCTTGATTAACATTTGTTTAACAGTGCATGAGTTTTTAAATGGCACATTGACGTTCCAGGTTTTTAGTTGTGAAGGAATGTGTGAGAAATTTTTGTGAAATGGTAATATTAAGATATTCTTATGGTCATGGGTGGGCTTGGGATCAGTTCTATATAAAGTTTTCTTAGTAATGTTTAGGCATTTGTCTATGAAAGATCTAGGGTATTTAAGGTTTGAGCCAATATTATATATATATTTGTATTCCTCATCGATGAATTCCGGACTGCAAATTCTCAAGGCACGTAAAAACATTGTTGAAAATACTGACTGTTTGACTTTATTATGGTAGGCAAAATAATAATGAATGTATGAACACACATTAGTTGGTTTTCTATAAATACTGAACTTAAAAGTGTTACCTATTCTGTGCATCAGACAGTCTAGGAATGGCAATTTACAGTCTTGCTCTAATGATGGGTCTTGCTGGGTTATTGGGCTTGTGGGTCTTGATTACACCGTAGCTCAGTTGGGTCAATCCCTTATAAACCATCTAAATGGTTAGTTTCTGTACTAAATCCCCTAGTTGGCAACATTTCTAACTCCAATATCAAGAATAATATGGATCTGGTTGATAAACTCAATAACTTACACATTAATTATGATTTTAAACTGGTCAGCTTTGATGTAACATCACTCTTTACAAAGGTCCCAGTTGATGATTTACTAGAGTTCCTCATAGATTCCCTAGATGATATTTCACTGCCCGTCTCGAAAGACGACTTCATCGAACTCATCAAACTATGTATTAAGGATTGCAAATTCGAATTCAATGGAGAATATTATGCTAAAAAATTTGGTATGGCAATGGGTAATCCACTCTCACCTGCATTAAGCAACCTATATATGGAATTCTTTGAAAATAAACTATTAAGTAATATTTTACCACCCTCAGCAGTCTGGTTTAGATATATTGATGATGTATTATGTCTCTGGCCATGTAATGAGGACCTAAAAGCTTTCCTGCCACAACTTAACAACTTAGCCCCCTCGATCAAATTCACTGTGGAATTAGAGCAAGACTGTAAATTGCCATTCCTAGACTGTCTGATACACAGAATAGGTAACACTTTTAAGTTCAGTATTTATAGAAAACCAACCAATGTGTGTTCATACATTCATTATTATTCTGCCCACCATAATAAAGTCAAACAGTCAGTATTTTCAACAATGTTTTTACGTGCCTTGAGAATTTGCAGTCCGGAATTCATCGATGAGGAATACAAATATATATATAATATTGGCTCAAACCTTAAATACCCTAGATCTTTCATAGACAAATGCCTAAACATTACTAAGAAAACTTTTTATAGAACTGATCCCAAGCCCACCCATGACCATAAGAATATCTTAATATTACCATTTCACAAAAATTTCTCACACATTCCTTCACAACTAAAAACCTGGAACGTCAATGTGGCATTTAAAAACTCATGCACTGTTAAACAAATGTTAATCAAGAACTCCCCCAACAACACAATTGGTTGCATTTATAAAGTTCCTTGCAAGGAATGTAATATGTTTTACTTAGGCCAGACAGGTAAAGATCTTGCAACTAGAATTAAACAACACAAATACAGTGTTAGGACAGGACAGGAATCCAATGCTCTGTTTGTTCATTTGAGGGATAACAAGCATTGCATTGACTGGGATAATGCCTCCTCAATATTACCATGTAATTCAATTGATAGTAGGAACATCATAGAATCTAGTCTTATTAAACATACCGAAGCATTCAACATGAATTTGAGTAACGGCTTGTACAAGCTGGACAATTTTGTAATTAAGAAGATTTGTGACCAGGTGAGAAGGCCGGGTCACTTGACCATCTGACCTGACCACCAACCGTTGTGTGCTATTTAAAGATTAGTAGGGTCATTACCTAATACCTGACCATTGTGGACCTGGTCTCACCCTCCTCTGTATATATACACCTTGATTTGTATTACTCTCTCTAGTCTGTACTCACCCCTGAAGATGTGAATTACACGAAAGCGCTTGGGAACTTCGTGTTTTCTTCTTTCCTTGTGGTTATCAGCATATATATATATATATATATATAATATATATATCTATCTATCTATATATTATATATATCTATCTATCTATATATATATATATATATATATATATTCAGCATAGTGTCTGCATTCTTATACCTTATTGAGTCAGGCCAGTGGATATCCCTAATCCCGTCGAAATTTCCATTGCAATATATTAACCTTGGCCTGGTTTTGTCGTGAACCAAGTAACAGTTAAACCTGAAGGACACCGTTCCGTGGTGGCTGGTGCCAATGTGGGCTAGGTGTTCCAACTTGGCCACCATACCTTCCTCATTTGTTATGATGATGTCCAGTGGTGCTTGCTCCCCTATTTTTAACATGTTGGAACAGAAAATTATCTCAGAGTTTCTACAAAAAGAGTAGCGGAGTTATTTAGGTCATTTGGCTTGGTCTCATTTCTCCAGTCGATGTCGACATAGTTAAAAAAAGTCCCTCAAAAACTTCCCATTTCTTATCCTCACTCACTAGTGTGATCCTGAGGGATCGAGGCATGTCCTCCTGCTTTCGTCCTAGTCTTCTCACATCCTGAAGGGGGAGGGGGGGCTTACATATTCAGAGCCTCTGTACAAATATTTTCAAAATGCAATTACCATGTGTTTTCCTATTCTCAGCTTCCTCGAACTGGCTGTCAGGGACTCCAAAAACTATTAAGTTGTTCCTGCGCTCGAAATATTCCCCTTGTTCCTCCCCTCCCCTAACAGTAGGTCTGCTAGTTGCCATCTCTTCAACACACTTCTTCAGAATCCCCAGCTGCTGCAGAACCTGTTCAGATCCTGCATTCCTCTCCGCCACCTCCCGTGGCCCTTCTAAAGCCTGGGCATAACTCTTCTTCACTACTCCCTCCATTCTATCCGCCACTTCGTCAGTCTTAGTGAGGATCTCTTTCCCAACATGATCTAGTTTGGCAACCAGCAAGGATCCAGTTTCATCTATTTCCGTTCCTAGGAATCTCATTTGCAATCGCTTCGTTTACTTTGACTTTGCAGTCTGGGCAATACAAGCAACAGCCTTCATGCTTAATGACATTATGTATCGCCCTGAATTCTGTATAGCCCAAGCCCGCACAATTTACATCAGACTTCACCCTGCAGTAATTGCATGTCAACAGACTTCCTGGTGATGCTGGGGTTTGAGCCCCTGATTCCTGATGCCTCATGACTGTTGCTGTTGGGGAGGTTGGGGGGTGTGCAGACTCTGTATAATTTTTCTCAGCCTTAACCCCAGTTTACAATGTGATATAATTCTAATCATTGGCTTAATAATAATAATATTAATCTTTATTATTACTAAGATAATTTCTTCTGTGTCTTGGTGGCAGGGCTTTAGTGTCAAGGTCCCCTTAAAGCCTCCTGCCCTCATACATAGGCCTCTTTGTCAGATGCCAACCACTGGACTTTCACACTTAATTTCTTGTGACGAAGAAATTTACCCCTTGCTGGGATGACTTCCTTTATAATCACATCAACTAATTGTAATTTAAGTGAACTATGATGTGTGAGTGATCATGCCCTTGTGGCACAATAATATTATTTAAAAAAAAAATCACTTAGCTGCCCTGCTGCTAGCCTTGACCTGCTGGCATCCTCGTTCGTCCAGTGTTGCTGTCCAAGACAGTTTGAGTTGTTTTTATTTTTTTCCAGGTCACCTTGACAAGTTGCTTGTATCTCTGTGCTTTCCTTATGTACACTGTGTCTCGCTATGAATGGTGGATCATATGCACAATAACAGTCCTTTAGAAAACACAGAGAAAAAAACACTTTCTTTGTGACAGCAATAAATGCCGTTCGAGACAACCTCGGCTTGTTTTTTTTCTCCCTTTTTAACTATTATTTACTTAAGTTCTCTTCCAATTCTCCTCAATGTATATTCTCTATGTGCTATCACTGTGTACGCTGTATCTCCCTATGAATTGTGGATCATAAGTACAATTTCAGTACCTGAGAAAACACACACACAAAAGAAAAACTTTCTTTGTGGCACCAATAATATGACTTGGTTACTACACTCTCTGATCAGCCTTTGGATTGTCAATCACAGCTATACACGCATCTCATTTTAAATTTTCTGGATAAATCTTCTCATATAGCAATGATTTTGCGATTGTATAACTCTCCGCCTATTCCTCTGGTCAGTAGAGAGTGGTTTTCAATATATAATTGTGAATAACCTTAAAAATCCCACATTGATTTACACATTTACAACACTAAGACGATCTTGATCAATGTCCAATTTCCGGCTCTCAATAATGAAGGCCCGAGTGCCAACACTTCTTTACAGAGATGCTACACGACACGAACGACCCTACGCTCTGTTGTTTTAACTGCTCAAGAGGGTCAGTACTTACCACAGGATCTGTCTTGAGCACTTAGTAAATAATATTGTAGCATATTTATCAGAACTTAGTCAATATTATTGTAGTGTATAATGCATTTCCATATGCCCTGGTTTATTCACTGATCAGTTGTTTAAGTGTAAAAGTAGCCAAATCGAGCCATCAATGTATCAATTAATTTTAAATTTGAGATTTGAAATTAAATATTATAAGACAGCGGTTTAGTAGTGTTGTTAATGTGTGTGCTGTGTTAATGTGTCAGCACGCTGGGCACTTTTCTCAAAACATGTTTAGTAAACACAGTCTGGCCAGCCAAACAAAGAAACATTTTGCATCACACTGGGATGTTTTGTTGGTGGATCTGCCCAATGCAACGAAAACAATAACAAAGTGTCTTGACAGGGTTCGCCATGGATCACGTTCAGTTGAGGCCTTGCAGGATTCTGCTATAGTTTTTCAATTGTTGAAGCAAGTGAAGCATCTGCAAAAGCTAAAAAAAATACATGGGTGCTTCGTGAAGTTTCTTTAAAAGTGGTGGCGGCTGGCTGGTCAGAGAAGACCCTGAATAATGATCTAATAATACAGTAATATCACTGTTAGCCAGAATCCCTCAAACCCAGATTTTCCTAGGGGCACATTTTCTAGAAAATTCCTAGAAAATTTTCCCGATTCCCGGAAAATTCAAGGGAAGGTTTTTGTTTATTGTTTTTTTCAGATTTGAGAGATGAAAATCAGGTGCATTTTCTGGAAATTTCGAGAAAATTTTCCATCACCCAGAAAATTCCGGGAATGGGTGATATTTTTCCGGGTTCAAGAGATGATGTAATGGGAAATTTATGGAACTTCTAAGAACATTTTTCCGTTACCCAGAAAATTCAGGAAAATTTTTGGATGAGGGATTATTTTCAGCTTTAGGAGAGTCGTCTTGTTACCCGGAAATCTCTCAATCCCAGAAGTGCTCTGCACCAATTACTCCACCTAACGGAGATATCACTGTACTAAAGAAGTTTTAAATTGATTAATAAACAGAAACATGTCACCGTTTATGTGTTATATTTTAAATTATTATTGTTTCATGATTTACTTAAATTTTTACTTGAAATTATATATGAAGCTCATTTGAGCACTAATGTGGCCAGCAAAGATTCCCGCCTAACCATTGTCCATTTCTAGCAACAGCCGAAATCCTGCTGCTTGCTGGGCGTTCAGGCCAATGGCCAGCAAAACGGGCAATATTTTTGGAGGAAAGTGCTTAGTGTGCCGCCACTTTAAGTGCCTTTTCATGTCACCCCACCTCCTGCCACGTCACCTCAGCCCTTGCCTCGTCAGATCACCTTGCAGTGTTACATTTACAATTTATTACTGTATTATTTACTTTATTATTACTGTATGTACAGTCGGGGTCAAAAGTCTTCAACACTTGACAGTATTTGGCGTGTAAGTACCCGAAGATTTTAGGTATTAAGGAGAGTTTTATCACATTTTGTGGTTCAGGCATAATATGTGATGACAAGTAAGTGTTATTAATATATCCCAATCATATATGTATATTTCAAAAGTAGACACCAGATATTGCTAAGTGTTCAAGACTTTTGACCCCGACTGTACATTTAAAAATATAATTACATTTTCACAGTAATTTTAAATACATTATTATGTTGCAAAAAACGAACAAAAAACGAACGAATAATCGAACACAAAAATTCAGAAAATGTTGAATAACGTCAAAATATTCTGAACTCTGTTAATTCAGATTTTTCGGTAATTCGAGTGACCCAGAGCCCCTATTTTTGTGTTTTTAGAATCATTAGTTTATAATTTGGTCACATTCTACATACTGTACTCGTACATATAGTATCCTGTGATGTTCAAATGTTTCCATTCTAATTCAAACTACAGTACTGTGCTTTATATAATAGGGTATTTTATGCATAAAATTGTGGAGAGGATGAAAATATTCTTTGAAAAAAAAATATTATGAAAAGGTTGTTTATCTGCTGATTCAAATGTTTACTTCATTGATGTGAATATTCATAAGCTAAAAATAATGTCACTTTAGTTATCAGTGATATATATGTACCATAGGTTCTACTATGCCCGTGTGACCCCTCGCCCTGGTGCCATGACCCCTCCTAACTACCACCCAGCACCTATGCCACGCCATGCCACCCTGGAGGAATGTGTCCTCAGTGGCAGCGAAGAATGTAACTTCCTCACTGGCCACCACTATGACCTGACCATCCCTTACTTCTGTGGCCACCATGAATACTGCAGGTCAGTCATCTTCAGCCTTTCAATTTTTTCCACACACAAAGAACACAATGAGATAATTTGTAATGACCGGTTATTTTTTTCTGTTACTATATATTCCCTATTTTGAGATTCACATTACTGGTATATTTTCAGCTTATATGCACTTAGAAACCATACTTAATACCAGATAGAATGGGAACTATAAGGTTGGCAGATACTGTACAGTAGATGATTATGGCAGTTGATGCTAAGGCAGGGGACTGTAATCCTGCTTGTCAACGAGACTTCTCAATTTTTTTAAATTTTCCAGAGGAGAGCTATCAAACTGGGCTGGTAATTTGACACTTCACTTAACTGAAGATGTTAGAATGTCTTTAGCTGCTTAGTTTAAACTACAGAAGGGTAAGGGTTACTTAATAGAAGTTTATGAGCACCTCAAAGGGCATCTCTCAGTCAAGTGTTCATATATATAGAGTTAGAAGATGGCCATTCCACTAGAGGCAACAGCTCAAGTTAAAGAAGCTTTTAGCATTAAAATTAAAACTGTCAGAGCTTACCTTTTTGGAAGAAGAGTTGTGAACTCTTTTAAATCACCTGCCAGAGAATTACCTATACATGTCCGGAAAAAGTTGGTAGAATATACAAACTGTAATAATATACAGTATACTTGTATAGTACTGTACTTTACCGTAAAAATGTCAGTTATGCTTTTAGGTGTGTGGATGCTCTGCCCATAATTGCACAGTACTGCAATGTTTTACTTGATTGTTTGACTTCACCATATCTGACCACACAATTCATGATTATAGCCATTGTATGGCAGACACTTAGTTATTCAAATTTGGCACTTACTGTACTTACTTATTTCGGATAGAAGGTTACCACAAGATAGTCGAATCAGTTGCTCTTCACTATGATTTAACACTAAGTAAATTAAAGACCACTTATTTAATCCTTCTTCTGAAAAGAGAGCTAAACAATGCTGCAGCTCTGAAACTTGCCAAGCAGAATGTGGAGGAGTGGTATCCAGTGGTGGGAGTCCTTGAGGATATTAATGCCACTCTGACTGTGCTCCAGCATCACCTCCCTCAATATTTTGCAAATGTGGTTGACTTATACTACAATGAGTTATTAGGTAAGTTGCAGTTTATGTTATTGTAAACCTGTTGATATACAGTATAAGAGAAAAGTGTTTAATATTCATTCATATACAGTATTCACTTTTTTTGTTCAATTCAAAATGCGACATCTAACTTTAGACGTACGTATGTAAATGCCTAGCATTAACTCGCCAGGCAAACATACAGGCAATTAATACATCTAATAATTACTTAAATACTTAATATTAGGAGGACACATCGCTACCTGGCATTTAATTGCAATTCTCAAAACCCCCTCCCGCACTCCCCGTCACACTCATAGCTACCTTCATGATTTTCATCTTCTCGCTTGGTGAATCAGCTGTAAACACGCTCAAGGAAAGCCCCGTTAATCTGTGTTGTAATAGCTGAAATATTATGTGCCACGAGGATTTTATTTATGGTATTTATACATCTTAGCACGGTGAGGAAATCGAGTGACTTCTAATTTGATTATGTCTCTCAGATATTGAGTTTGGGGCAATTTTTTACAATGTCTGGCCAAGAATGGCGACCATGGCTGGTCTTCTATCTCTAGGAAGGCAGTCGATCTTTAGTGACTAATTTCCTCTGCTTTCAAGTCACTTAGTGAATGGCGTTGTTTTACGCAGACTTGAACATATAATCAACGACCTCACCAGCCAGGACTCGAACCCTAGACCAGGGAATGCTACCGACCATGCCATAAGGTCACTAAAAGCACTCCTAGACTTTGTTATATTCCACACAAAGCCTGATCATCGAGCTGATGGCGCCGTGAACCTCCCAATGGGGATTGCCCGTGCCACTTATGTAGTGGGAGTGGCATATGTTCAAGTCCGCATGTTATATGGACTAAAAATTAGATATATATGGTACCTCGTGTTTCATACCAGCTGGATTCGGTAAAATGCTACTCCCACCACATAAGTGGCACGGGCTATCCCCATTGGGAGGTTCACGGCGCCATCAGCTCGATGAACAGGCTTTGTGTGAAATATAACAAAGTCTAGGAGTACTTTTAGTGTCCTTGTGACATGGTCGGTAGCATTCCCTGGTCTAATGCTTAAGGTCTAGGGTTCGAGTCCTGGCTAGTGAGGTCGTTGATTACATATAAATATATATATATATATATATATAAATATATATATATATAATTTTTTCTTTGTCCCAATTATACACGTGCAAGTAAAGAATACCATGATATACAGTATGTTGCCATCCCTCTCCTTCTTCTCATGTTCGTTCACGAAACTTTTCCGCCTATCGCCCTGGGTTTTCTGATTACTCTCAGCATGCAGGCCAGAGTTAGTCTTCATAGCTCTATTTTATTAATGTCCTCAGCAGCTGGTTCAGCCTATCCAGGCGAACTTTACCGAGGCTGCTAGTCTGAGTATCCTTCCGGACTGGTTTTTAGAAAAAACAAGTGATCGTGGGCACTTCGTGCCCGGAGGCAAGTCCCGTGGTACAGTTTACCGAGGCGTGAAAGTTCGAACGCTCGTGCTTGGCGAGCGCGCAACCACCGTCCAGCTGACAGCATACAGCGACATCGTTTTCCAGATGGTCGTGGTTGTTATAATCATGGTCGTGGTTGTTATAATCATGGTCGTGGTTGTTATAATCATGGTCGTGGTTGTTATAATCATGTTCGTGGTTGTTATAATCATAGTCGTGGTTGTTATAATCATGGTCGTGGTTGTTGTAATTATGGTCATGGCTGTTATAATCATGGTCGTGGTTGTTATAATCATGGTCGTGGTTGTTATAATCATGGTCGTGGTTGTTATAATCATGGTAGTGGCTGTTATAATCATGTTCGTGGTTGTTATAATCAAAGTCGTGGTTGTTATAATCATAGTCGTGGTTGTTATAATAATGGTCGTGGTTGTTATAATCATGGTCAAGGTTGTTATAATCATGGTCGTGGTTGTTATAATCATGGTCGTGGTTGATATAATCATGGTCGTGCTTGTTATAATCATGGTCGAGGTTGTTATAATCATGGTTGTGGTTCTTATAATCATGGCCGTGGTTGTTATAATCACGGTCATGGTTGTTATAATCATATTCGTGGTTGTTATAATCATGGTCGTGGTTGATATAATCATGGTCGGTTGTTATAATCATGGTCGTGGTTGATATAATCATGGTCGTGCTTGTTATAATCATGGTCGAGGTTGTTATAATCATGGTCGTGGTTCTTATAATCATATTTGTGGTTGTTATGATCATAGTCGTGGTTGTTATAATCATGTTCGTGGTTGTTATAATCATGGTTGTGGTTCTTATAATCATATTCGTGGTTGTTATAAATTATGGTCGCGGTTGTTATTATCATGGTCGTGGTTATTATAATCATAGTCGTGGTTATGATCATAGTCGTGGTTGTTATAATCATAGTCGTGGTTCTTATAATCATGGTCATGATTGTTATATTCATGGTCGTGCTTGTTATTTTCATGGTCGTGCTTTTTATTTTCATGGTCGTGATTGTTATAATCATGGTCGAGGTTGTTATAATCATGGTCGTGGTTGTTATAATCACGGTCGTGGTTGCTATAATCATATTCGTGGTTGTTATAATCATGATCGTGGTTGTTATAATCATGGCAGTGGTTTTTATAATCATGGTGGGGGCTCTAATAATCATAGTCGTGGTTGTTATAATCATAGTCATGGTCGTTATAATCATGGTCGTGATTGTTATAATCATGGTCGTGGTTGGTATAATCATGGTCGTGGTTGTTATAATCATGGTCGTGTTTGTTATAATCATGGTCCTGGTTGTTATAATAATGGTCGTGGTTGTTATAATCATAGTTTTGGTTATGATCATAGTCGTGGTGGTTATAATCATGGTCGTGGTTGTTATAATCATGGTCGTGGTTGTTATAATCATGTTCGTGGTTGTTATAATCATAGTCGTGGTTGTTATAATCATGGTCGTGGTTGTTGTAATTATGGTCATGGTTGTTATAATCATGGTCGTGGTTGTTATAATCATGTTCGTGTTTTTATAATCAAAGTCCTGGTTGTTATAATCATGGTCGTGGTTGATATAATCATGGTCGTGCTTGTTATAATCATGGTCGAGATTGTTATAATCATGGTCGTGGTTGTTATAATCATGGCCGTGGTTGTTATAATCACGGTCGTGGTTGTTATAATCATGTTCGTGGTTGTTATAATCATGGTCGTGGTTGTAATAATCATGGCCGTGGTTTTTATAATCATGGTCGTGGTTGTTATAATCATATTTGTGGTTGTTATAATCATGGTCGTGGGTGTTATAATCCTGGTTGTGGTTCTTATAATCATATTCGTGGTTGTTATAAATTATGGTCATGGTTGTTATAATCATGGTCGTGGTTGTTATAATCATGGTCGTGGTTGTTACAATCATGGTCGTGGTTATTATAATCATAGTCGTGGTTATGATCATAGTCGTGGTTGTTATAATCATAGTCGTGGTTGTTATAATCATGGTCGTGGTTGCTATATTCATGGTCGTTCTTGTTATTTTCATGGTCGTGCTTGTTATAATCATGGTCGAGGTTGTTATAATCATGGTCGTGGTTGTTATAATAACGGTCGTGGTTGTTATAATCATATTCGTGGTTGTTATTATCATGGTCGTGGTTGTTATAATCATGGCCGTGGTTGTTATAATCATGGTCCTGGTTGTTATAATCATAGTCGTGGTTGTTATAATCATAGTCGTGGTTGTTATAATCATGGTCGTGATTGTTATAATCATGGTCGTGGTTGTAATAATCATAGTCGTGGTTATGATCCTAGTCGTGGTTGTTATAATCATGGTCATGATTGTTATATTCATGGTCGTGCTTTTTATTTTCATGGTCGTGCTTGTTATTTTCATGGTCGTGCTTGTTATAATCATGGTCGTGGTTGTTATAATCATGGTCGTGATTGTTATATTCATGGTCGTGCTTGTTATTTTCATGGTCGTGCTTGTTATAATCATGGTCGTGGTTGTTATAATCATGGTCGTGGTTGTTATAATCATGGGCGTGATTGTTATATTCATGGTCGTGCTTGTTATTTTCATGGTCGTGCTTGTTATAATCATGGTCGTGGAAAGTTATAATCATGGTCGTGGTTGTTATAATCATATTTGTGGTTGTTATAATCATGGACGTGGTTGTTTTAATCATGGTCGTGGTTGTTATAGTCATGGTCGTGGTTGTTTAATCATATTTGTGGTTGTTTTAATCATGGTCGTGGTTGTTATAATCATGGTCGTGGTTGTTTTAATCATGGACGTGGTTGTTATAATCATGTCTTGGTTGTTATAATCATATTTGTGGTTGTTATAATCATGGTCGTGGTTGTTATAATCATGGTCGTGGTTGTTAAAATCATGGTCGTGGTTGTTATAATCATATTTGTGGTTGTTATTTTCATGGTCGTGGTTGTTATGATCATGGTCAAGGTTGTTATAATCATGGTCGTGGTTGTTATAATCATGGTCGTGGTTGTTATAATCATGGTCGTGGTTGTTATAATCATGGTCGTGGTTGTTTTAATCATGGACGTGGTTGTTATAATCATGTCGTGGTTGTTATAATCATATTTGTGGTTGTTATAATCATGGTCGTGGTTGTTATAATCATGGCCGTGGTTGTCATAATCATGGTGGTGGTTTTTATAATCATGGTGATGGTTGTTATAATCATAGTCGTGGTTGTTAAAATCATGGTCGTGGTTGTTATAATCATATTCGTGGTTGTTATAATCATGGTCGTGGTTGTTATAATCATGGCCGTGGTTTTTATAATCATGGTAGTGGTTGTTATAATCATAGTCGTGGTTGTTATAATCATGGTCGTGGTTGTTATAATCATATTCGTGGTTGATATAATCATAGTCGTGGTTGTTATAATCATATTCGAGGTTGCTATAATCATAGTCGTGGTTACGATCATAGTCGTGGTTGTTATAATCATGGTCGTGGTTGTTATAATCTTGGTCGTGAGTGTTATAATCATGGTCGTGGTTGTTATAATCATATTCGTGGTTGTTATATTCATGGTCGTGGTTGTTATAATCATAGTCTTGCTTGTAATAATCTTGGTCGAGGTTCTTATAATCATAGTCGTGGTTATGATCTTAGTCGTGGTTGTTATAATCATAGTCGTGGTCGTTATAATCATGGTCGTGGTTGCTATAATCATGGTCGTGGTTGGTATAATCATGGTCGTGGTTGTTATAATCATAGTCGTGTTTTTTATAATCATGGTTGTGGTTGTTATAATCATGGTCGTGGTTGTTATAATCATGGTCGTGGTTTTTATAATCATAGTCGTGGTTGTTATAATCATGGTCGTGAGTGTTATAATAATGGTCGTGGTTGTTATAATCATGGTCATGGTTGTTATAATCATGGTCGTGGTTGCTATAATCATGGTCGTTGTTATTATAATCATGGTCATGGTTGTTATAATCATGGTCGTGGTTGTTATAATCATGGTCGTGGTTGTTATAATTGTAGTGATGTGTTGTCAGACCACAGCTTACATCTCAAGGAAAGCCAGACTTGACCCGACATTAGGGGGTCAAGTGTAAGGGTATCCCTCACAGGTGCTCAAGGGTGTTACAAATCAACTAGCTCCCCTCCCATGTGACATGTCACCACAACAAACATATAAGAAGACACCAGCCGACTCTCCCCCAATATACAATAACCTACATCCCAGAGAAAGTCTAGACCTGACCTCACATTAGCCAGGTCAAATGTAACCCTCGGAGCCCAACTCAAGGGGCCACAAATCAACCAGGGCCTCTCATGTCACAAGGCCCCACCTGATGACTTTTCCAGAAGATATAACTTATAGTCTCTGAACAAAGTCCAGACCTGACCCTACATTAGCGAGGTCAAATGTAAGGAGACCCTTCGCCGCCCCCCCCCCACCGGCCAGCTCAACCTCACGGCTCGCATCCCAATATATAGGACGTCCTAGTCCTCCCTCAGACGATTCGCAGAGAGAGAGTTGTCTTGTAACAAGGTGGCCAGCTACTACACCACCAGGCCTGCTCGAGAGAAGTCAGGGGCCGGAGGCAAGTCGCCTCCGGTCACCTCCAGTCGCCTCCGGTCAGGACCGAGACTTCCCTCCGGCGCCCAGCTAAGCAGTCTCCCATAGAGACAACCCAGGACTACCTGCTAGGCCTCCCCTAGGTCACGTGAGTGTTTGTCAGAGCTTTCCATGGGATGAGTTACTTACGTGGGAAGTGTATTCATTTCATGTTCGTGTCCGAGAATCAGAGTGTCTAGTAACGTAATATGATGTCCTAGTAACGATAATATAATGTCCTAGTAACTTCAATAGAAGGTGTTATTAATGTGTCCATGTCATGTTCGTAATTAATAAAGAGTTGTAACGAAGCAGTGTTTGAGAAGTCGCCTTTAAGAACGTTATAGATGTGCATTGACGTATAAGATACGATAAGTGTAAATAACTATCACGGCCACGCTACCAAAATCTTCCTCTCTTTTATACTCTTATACTATCAATATTCTACCTATATGTAATCTTCTTCTTGTGAGATTTGTCTTATTATATAATCATGGTCGTGGTTGTTATAATCATGGTCGTAGTTGTTATAATCATAGTCGTGGTTATGATCATAGTCGTGGTTGTTATAATCATGGTCGTGGTTGTTATAATCATGGTCGTGGTTGTTATAATCATAGTCGTGGTTATGGTCATAGTCGTGGTTGTTATAATCATAGTCGTGGTTGTTATAATCATAGTCGTGGTTATGATCATAGTCGTGGTTGTTATAATCATGGTCGTGATTGTTATAATCATAGTCATGGTTGTTATAATCATGGTCGTGGTTGTTATAATCATGGCCGTGGTTGTTATAATCATAGTCGTGGTTATGGTCATCGTCGTGGTTGTTTCAATCATAGTCATGGTTGTTATAATCATAGTCGTGCTTATGATCATAGTCGTGGTTGTTATAATCATGGTCGTGATTGTTATAATCATAGTCGTGCTTGTTATAATCATGGTCATTTAGTGTTATAAACATGGTCGAGGTTGTTATAATCATGGTCGTGGTTGTTATAATCATGGTCATGCTTGTTATAATCATGGTCGAGGTTGTTATAATCATGGTCGTGGTTGTTATAATCATGGTCGTGGTTTTTATAATCATAGTCGTGTTTGTTATAATCATGGTCGTGGTTGTTATAATCATGGTCGAGGTTGTTATAATCATGGTCGTGATTGTTATAATCATAGTCGTGGTTATGATCATAGATGTGGTTGTTATAATCTTAGTCGTGGTTGTTAAAATCATGGTCGCGCTTGTTATAATCATGGTCGAGGTTGTTATAATCATGGTCGTGGTTGCTATAATCATGGTCGTGGTTGTTATAATCATGGTCGTGATTGTTATAATCATAGTCTTGGTTATGATCATAGTTGTGGTTGTTATAATCCTAGTCGTGGTTGTTATAATCATGGTCATGAGTGTTATAATCATGTCGTTGTTGTTATAATCATGGTCGTGGTTGTTATATTCATGGTCGTGCTTGTTATTTTCATGGTCGTGCTTGCTATAATCATGGTCGTGGTTGTTATAACCATGGTCGTGGTTGCTATAATCATGGTCGTGGTTGTTATAATCATGTTCGTGGTTGTTATAATCATAGTCGTGGTTGTTATAATCATAGTCGTGGTTATGATCATAGTCGTGGTTGTCATAATCATGGTCGTGGTTGTTATAATCATGGTCATGGTTGTTATGATCATGGTCGTGGTTGGTGTAATCATGGTCGTGGTTGTTATAATCATAGTCGTGGTTGTTATTATCATGGTCATGGTTGTTATGATCATGGTCGTGGTTGCTATAATCATGGTCGTGGTTGTTATAATCATGTTCGTGGTTGTTATAATCATAGTCGTGGTTGTTATAATCATAGTCGTGGTTGTTATAATCATGGTCATGGTTGTTATGTTCATGGTCGTGGTTGCTATAATCATGGTCGTGGTTGTTATAATCATGGTCATGGTTGTTATAATTGTAGTGATGTGTTGTCAGACCACAGCTTACATCTCAGAAACAGTCCAGACTTGACCCGACATTAGGGGGGTCAAATGTGAGGGTATCCCTCGCAGCTGCTCAAGGATGTTACAAATCAACTAGCTCCCCTTCCCATGTCACACGGCCCCAACAAACATGTAAGAAAGCACCTGCCCACTCTCTCCCAATATACACAATAACCTACATCCCAGAAGAATTCCAGACCTGACCTCACATTAGCCAGGCCTAATGTAACCCTCGGAGCCCAACTCAAGGGGCCACAAATCAACCAGGGCCTCTCATGTCACACGGCCCCATCTGAAGATTTCTCCAGAATATACAACTTGTAGTCTCTGAAAAACTCCAGACCTGACCCTACATTAGCGAGGGCAAATGTAAGGAGACCCTTCACCGCCCCCCCCCCCCCCCCGATCAGCTCAACCTGACGGCTCGCCACCCAATATATAGTACGTCCTAGTCGTCCCTCCGCCCAGAGAGAGACAGAGAGAGAGTGTGTCTTGTAACCAAGAAAGGCCAGCTACGACGTCCTCAGTCCTGCTCGAGAGAAGTCAGGGGCCGGAGGCAAGCCGCCTCCGGTCGCCTCCGCTCAGGAGCGAGTTGCCCTCGACACACAGGTGCCCAGCTAAGCAGTCTCCCATACTGTAGAGACAACCCAGGACCACCTGCTAGGCCTCCCCTAGGTCACGTGAGTTTTTGTCAGAGCTTTCCATGGGATGAGTTACTTACGTGGGAAGTGTATTTATTTCATGTTCGTGCCCGAGAATCAGAGTGTCTAGTAACGTAATATGATGTCCTAGTAATGTAAACATAATGTCCTAGTAACTTAAATAGAAGGTGTTATTAATGTGTCCATGTCATGTTCGTAATTAATAAAGAGTTGTAACGAAGCGGTGTTTGAGAAGTCGCCCTTAAGACGTAATTGATGTGTATTGACGTATAAGATACGATAAGTGTAAGTCGAGTTCAAATAACTATCACGGCCACGCTACCAAAATCTTCCTCTCTTTTATACTCTTATACTATCAATATTCTACCTATATGTAATCTTCTTCTTGTGAGATTTGTCTCGTTACAATGGTGGCAGCGAACTTAACGTAAACTCACGCCTTCCCTCGGTTAGCCATAACACCTTGCTCGTCTCATCCTTCATTTGATTCAGTCTAAGTATTGTCTACAATTGTGTTATAAGTAATTCCTGTGTCGTAGCATCCTAGCGTGAAAAGTGTCCTAGTGTGTCATCTTTACAGCTCAAGTCAATGTCTCTCGTTGTGGTATATGCGAATTGTTACTAGCAAAAGACTCCCAGAATATGCTCAGTGCTTAATATAATTTCTCAGTGTCCCCCACGTTCAGTGAAGTTCTCAGTATCCTAAGTGCATTTTAATTGTCGGTCAGTGTTAAATGTACCCATTGTGTTTTAGTGATAGAAGCTGTGTCTATACTAACTGTTATAACTTAACATGTCTTACAACCTACATCCTCCTCCTTGTCCTAATCCTCACCTCACCCTCCGTACCCATCCGTTCCCGCCTCGCTCCGCCCTGCCCTACCCCGCCCCGCCCCGCCCCGCTCCACCCCGCCCAGCCCCCCTCCGCCCCGGTTATGCCACTCTATACCTCACCCCACTAGGCGCGCATCATGCCCGAATGTTTCTCGCCCCGCTCTGCCCTGCCCGTGTGACCACCAATGTTTTGTCCTGTGAGTTATGCTTCGAAATTGGTGGTTAGTGTCACTTAATATTGCGATAATTGCAGAGCTTCACTCAGTGTGTTTTTATGCTAGTATGATTTGTAGTGTACTCTGACACGTAGTGATAAATAATATTCAATGTAGTGAGCAGAGCTTCACTCCCCGACCCAGCCTAATGAGAATATTGTCGTGACGGAAACTATAGTTGCCAAACATTGACGTATTGCATAAAGTAAATATTTGTTTTTCTTTACGGATACACTTCCAACTGATCCATCATCCCTTTCGGATTGTTTTTGTCAAATGTCACACACAGTACCGCCCCATGGCTAGCTGGAATCCGACCACAGTACATATAAGAAGAGAAGAAGCAGCGTGAGGAAGGCAGCGTGATGAATGCAGCACCACACCCGCCACACACCACCCCACTTCTTTCAAGTCCTCCCTGGTCTAGGATTAAGAAGATTTTATATTTTTCTACTCTAGGAAATTAAGGAGTGTGGAATGCAGCGCCACACAACGAACCCTGGTGAGCCCAGCCAGGGAGGGATTCACCACTGTGGAAGGTGTAAGACAGGACGGTCTTTGGTCTCGCCGACACTCACGTACGGAGGGCGAGGCCTGGTCCGCGGAACCTGCCTTACAGTCATCTAAGGAGACGACAGCCCAAGCAGTGGACCGGCTTTCATCCCGGCCGGAGGGGGCCGACGACAGATGAACAGAAAATCGTCTGGAATATGTTGAAAATGATGATGTTGCAGAGAAGAAATACAGATGGAGCAGAAAAATTCATCTGGAATATGATGGAAAACGAAGATGTATAAAGAAACGCAGATGAACAGAAAAATCGTCTGGAATATGAAAATGAAGAAGTATAAAGAAACGCAGATGAGCAGAAAAATTCATCTGGAATATGAAAATGCTCTAAACGTAGAGGAAGCGCAGGTGAACAGAAAAATCATCTGGAATATTATAGAAACCAGGAGAAGTGTGAAGAAGTCAAAAGACGTGGTGACACGACCTACAAAGTGTGGTATTGAAGAAAGAAAAACGTGCTATGTGACGAAAGAAGGCAGAAGACGTCCTGTGCTGACATCAGAAGAAAGTCGACGATGAAAAGGTAGATCATCAGAAGGACCAATCGACTACCGCTGTTGTGCTGCCGGCATTCCCTATTTTCAGATACCAGCTGGATGGAGGACTTGAGCCATGCTGGACCACACAAATGTACTGATGTTGTTGATGTTGCTGATGTGTAATAAAAAGATATAACACCCTAACATGTGAAGTAGGAGCGTTTTTTGTGTATTTCGAAGTATTTAATTCTCTGATTTTTGTTATCATATACTACAAAGAATGTTTTTTTTTTAAAGATTAGTCACTTTTTCTCTGAGTTCATTTGATCAATGTTTTGCACTACGAAACACAATGTTGTAGCCATTTACTGACTGAGACGAATTCTTATTTTGACACGGCCTGGTTAGGCAATGTAACACCTGTTTTTGTTTGTAGAATGTGATTTGCAAGTTTGCCTCGGACACTATGCTAGATATGAAGGATCTTTAGATCACTCTTTGTTCACTTACTGTGTATGTATTTTATTTTTTTTTCTCCTGTCATAGAAGCTTTAATCTTGGCGGGAGGTATAGTAAGCTTTGTCAGATCAAACTATGCCAGTAGAAAAACATACATCTCTAGGGTTAGAATTTGTAAAATGTAAGGATGCATTATCGCCTCAGGGACTATATTAGATACTGCACATGATGTTACTGTCTACTTTAAATGTGTCATCAGTTCTCTGAGCATGAAAGCTTTGGTCTTGGCGGGAGGTGTAGTGATGGGTTGTCAGACCACAGCTTACATCTCAGAAACAGTCCAGACTTGACCCGACATTAGGGGGGTCAAATGTAAGGGTATCCCTCGCGGCTGCTCAAGGATGTTACAAATCAACTAGCTCCCCTTCCCATGTCACACGGCCCCAACAAACATGTAAAAAAGCACCTGCCCACTCTCTCCCAATATACACAATAACCTACATCCCAGAAGAAGTCCAGACCTGACCTCACATTAGCCAGGTCTAATGTAACCCTCGGAGCCCAACTCAAGGGGCCACAAATCAACCAGGGACTCACATGTCACACGGCCCCATCTGAAGATTTCTCCAGAATATACAACTTGTAGTCTCTGAAAAAGTCCAGACCTGACACTACATTAGCGAGGGCAAATGTAAGGAGACCCTTCGCCGCCCCTCCCCCCCCCCCCCTCGATCAGCTCAACTTGATGGCTCGCCTCCCAATATATAGGACGTCCTAGTCCTCCCTCCGCCCAGAGAGAGACAGAGAGAGAGTGTGTCTTGTAACCAAGAAAGGCCAGCTATGACGTCCCCAGTCCTGCTCGAGAGAAGCCAGGGGCCGGAGGCAAGCCGCCTCCGGTCGCCTCCGGTCAGGAGCGAGTTGCCCTCGACACACCGGTGCCCAGCTAAGCAGTCTCCCATACTGTAGAGACAACCCAGGACCACCTGCTAGGCCTCCCCTAGGTCACATGAGTTTTTGTCAGAGCTTTCCATGGGATGAGTTACTTACGTGGGAAGTGTATTCATTTCATGTTGGTGCCCAAGAATCAGAGTGTCTAGTAACATAATATGGTGTCCTAGTAACGTAAACATAATGTCCTAGTAACTTCAATAGAAGGTGTTATTAATGTGTCCATGTCATGTTCGTAATTAATAAAGAGTTGTAACGAAGCGGTGTATGAGAAGTCGCCCTTAAGACGTAATAGATGTGTATTGACGTATAAGATACGAAAAGTGTAAATCCATCATCAAATATCTATCACGGCCACGCTACCAAAGTCTTCCTCTCTTTTATACTCTTATACTATCAATATTCTACCAATATGTAATCTTCTTCTTGTGAGATTTGTCTCATTACATAATCATAGTCGTGGTTGTTATAATCATAGTCGTGGTTGTTATAATCATGGTCGTGGTTGTTATAATCATGGTCATGGTTGTTATAATCATGGTCGTGGTTGTTATAATCATGGTCGTGGTTGTTATAATCATTGTCGTGGTTGTTATAATCATGGTCGTGAGTGTTATAATCATGGTCATGGTTGTTATAATCATATTCATGGTTGTTATAATTTTGGTCGTGGTTCTTATATTCATGGTCGTGGTTGTTATAATCATAGTCGTGGTTATGATCATAGTCGTGGTTGTTATAATCATAGTCGTGGTTGCTATAATCATGGTCGTGGTTGTTATAATCACACTCGTAGTTGTTATAATCATGGTCGTGATTGTTATAATCATAGTCGTGGTTGTTATATTCCTAGTCGTGGTTGTTATAATCATGGTCATGAGTGTTATAATCATAGTCGTGGTTGTTATAATCATGGTCGCGGTTGTTATATTCATGGTCGTGCTTGTTATTTTCATGGTCGTGCTTGTTATAACCATGGTCGAGGTTGTTATAATCATGGTTGTGGTTGTTATAATCACGGTCGTGGTTGTTATAATCATATTCGTGGTTGTTATAATCATGGTCGTGGTTGTTATAATCATGGTCGTGGTTGTTATATTCATGGTCGTACTTGTTATTTTCATGGTCGTGGTTGTTATGATCATGGTCAAGGTTGTTATAATCATGGTCGTGGTTGTTATAATCATGGTCGTGGTTGTTATAATCATGGTCGTGGTTGTTATAATCATGGTCGTGGTTGTTATAATCATGGTCGAGGTTGTTATAATCATGGTCGTGGTTGTTATAATCATGGTCGTACTTGTTATTTTCATGGTCGTGGTTGTTATGATCATGGTCAAGGTTGTTATAATCATGGTCGTGGTTGTTATAATCATGGTCGTGGTTGTTATAATCATGGTCGTGGTTGTTATAATCATGGTCGTGGTTGTTATAATCATGGTCGAGGTTGTTATAATCATGGTCGTGGTTGTTATAATCATATTCGTGGTTGTTATAATCATGGTCGTGGTTGTTATAATCATGGTCGTGGTTGTTAAAATAATAGTTGTGGTTGTTATAATCATAGTCGTGGTTGCTATAATCATGGTCGTGGTTCTTATAATCATAGTCGTGGTTGTTATAATAATGGTCGTGGTTGTTATAATCTTGGTCGTGGTTGTTATATTCATGGTCGTGGTTGTTATATTCATGGTCGTGGTTGTTATAATCATAGTCGTGGTTGTTTTAATCATGGACGTGGTTGTTATAATCATTGTACTGGTTGTTATAATCATGGACGTGGTTGTTATAATCATGGTACTGGTTGTTATAATCATGGTACTGGTTGCTATAATCATGGTCGTGGTTGTTATAATCAGGGTACTGGTTGTTATAATCATGGTCGTGGTTGTTATAATCATGGTCGTGGTTGGTATAATCATGGTCGTGGTTGTTGTAATCATGGTCGTGGTTGTTATAATCATGGTCGTGGTTGTTATAATCATATTCGTGGTTGTTATAATCATGGTCGTGGTTGTTATAATCATGGTCGTGGTTGTTAAAATAATAGTTGTGGTTGTTATAATCATAGTCGTGGTTGCTATAATCATGGTCGTGGTTCTTATAATCATAGTCGTGGTTGTTATAATAATGGTCGTGGTTGTTATAATCTTGGTCGTGGTTGTTATATTCATGGTCGTGGTTGTTATATTCATGGTCGTGGTTGTTATAATCATAGTCGTGGTTGTTTTAATCATGGACGTGGTTGTTATAATCATTGTACTGGTTGTTATAATCATGGACGTGGTTGTTATAATCATGGTACTGGTTGTTATAATCATGGTACTGGTTGCTATAATCATGGTCGTGGTTGTTATAATCAGGGTACTGGTTGTTATAATCATGGTCGTGGTTGTTATAATCATGGTCGTGGTTGGTATAATCATGGTCGTGGTTGTTGTAATCATGGTCGTGGTTGTTATAATCATGGTCGTGGTTGGTATAATCATGGTCGTGGTTGTTATAATCATGGTCGTGGTTGTTATAATCATGGTCGTGGTTGTTATAATTATGGTCCTGGTTGTTATAATCATGGCCGTGGTTATTAGGTACTGTAAGTATCTAGTATACTATAGGAAGGAATAGAATTAAGGCTAGTGTAGTATCTTGCGTTATTTAATGGGAGAATGACAAGCACATGGTCGGTCTGGCTGGGCGTTATTCTCTGCTCTTGGTTACAACGTGCCTAACACATTTCGTGTTTACACAAGCTAAACACTTTCTGACTTTGGTAAGAAGTAACATTATATATAATATATATATTTAATAAAGGCAGCATATAAACATACATATATATAACACTATTTCTCCCTTTCAAAAAAGAGCATGGCTGCTACAAATCCTAAATAAACAAAACTTACAGAATTACATATGGCAGGGAAGAAGGGAATAGAACACAAGAAATATAACTTCCTAACTAAACAGTTTTGAAAGGCCTGTTCACAATTCAGATAATTAGAGGTCTAATTTAATTACAGGTCTCCTAACTCTATTTGATCTTCTAGGACTATTCCCTCCATCAAGTTTTACAGGGGTTTCACTTGCATTCTGTGCATTATCAGTGACAGACATATCATCACTACAGTCAGTTGACACAGTGAGTGGATGCTGGGAAACATCATCTTTGACATCATCATCATCATGATCATCTGAATTTGTGTCAAGTTTATCATCATGTCCTGGTGCTACATTCATCTCGTCATGTGCCTGAATGATGTGATCCACATGAACATATCTCAAAGAGTTACCACATTTCACTAAATATGTCCTAGATCCACATACCTTGTCAATGACGTCAGTTATCCACTTTGCATGTACAGTACCATAACCTTTAGCCATGTTCCTAACTCTCACCCTATCATTTACCTTGAACACTCTTTCACTGGAACTCTTATCATGATACATTTTTTGTTGAGCTTGTTTCCTCTCTACAACTTCAAACAGACTTGGCTTAACTAAACTTAATCTTGTTCTCAACTGTCTCTTCACCATTAACTCTGCAGGAGTACATCCTGTCACACTATGTGGCGTGGTTCTGTATCTGAGTAAGAAATTTGCTAGTCTGTGTTTCATTGATTTTCCTACAGTTCCTTGAATTACCTGCTTGGAAAGTGCTTCCTTTACAATTCTAACTGATCTCTCAGCTGCACCATTACAGGCAGGATGATAGGGTGGGGTCAGTACATGCTTTACACCGTTGAATCTCATGAAGTTTTTAAACTCTCATGATTGGAATGGAGGACCATTGTCAGAAACTACCTCTTCTGGTATTCCATGTTCGGCAAATATTAATCTTAATTCATCAATGGTGCTACCAGCATTAGTACTGTACATGTGCTTAACATCAATCCACTTTGAATGACTATCAATTAATACAAGAAATTTGTCTGTTCCCTTATTACAGAAGTCAATGTGTGCTCTTTGGAAGGGACGGGTAGGCCATTTCCAGGTTTTCAAAGGTGTGCTGGGTGGGATACTCGTAACATTCTGACAAACAGAGCACTCACGTACCATCATTTCTATTTCACCATCCAGTATAGGTCACCACACAAAACCTCTGGCCAGTGCTTTCATAGCACATATACCTGGATGTTCAAAATGCAGTTCATTCAAAATTTGCCCTCTAAAACACTGTGGAATTAACACTCTCATACCCCACAACACACATCCCTGTTCTACTGATAATTGACATCCCCTTAAATGATACCGATGAAAATCTAAGGATGGACAAATCTCTGGCCATCCATTTAGTGTATACTCCAGGACTCTTCCTAATACAACATCTTTCCTAGTTTCATGAGCAATCATTCCGGAGGTTACTGGAAAATCTTCTGCTATCATGGTTACAGCATAAACCTTAGGCTCTACTCCATCATTTGATCCACTACATGGCAACCTTGACAAAGCATCTCCATTGGAATGATCATCTGAACGTCTGTACTGTATCTCATAGTTATATGCCGACAATATCAAAGCCCATCTCTGCATTCTTGCTGCAGCAAGTGTAGGAACAGGTGATTTAGGACCCAAAATTGCCAAGAGAGGCTTGTGATCAGTTATTGAAACAAAATTCCTCCCATATAGATACTGGTGAAATTTCTCTACTCCAAATATGATAAACAAAGCCTCTTTCTCTATTTGTGCATAAACTTTCTCGCTTTGGGTAAGAGTTCTCGAGGCATATGCAATGGGTCTTTCTTCACCGTTATCCATTATGTGACTTATGACAGCACCTAATCCATAGCCCGATGCATCACAAGCAAGCTTTAGTGTTCTACTGGTATCATAGTGGACCAAAACATCAGTACTAGACAGAGCAGCTTTACAATCTTCAAATGACTTCTGAGTTGCACTGTTCCATTTCCATGGTATCCCTTTCTTTAATGATTCATGCAGAGGGGCTAAAACTGATGAAATTCCACTCAAGAACCTTGAATAATACTGTATCATACCTAGGAAAGCTTTCAATTCACTGACATTTTTTGGAGCAGGTAAATTTACTATGGCTCCTACTTTATCTTCTGCAGGTCTCAGCCCTTCTGCATTCACTTTGTAGCCAAGATAAGTTACTTCTTTAGCTAGGAATGAACATTTGCTCTTGTTGAGCCTGACATTGTGTGCCAACAATCTTTCGAATACTGTGGCTAGGGTTTTGACATGATTTTGGATGTCACTGTCAACAATAAGGACATCATCCTGAAAACATAACACATTGGGAAGACCCACAAGAATTTTGTCCATGATGCACTGAAATAACTTTGGTGCACTTTTAACACCATAAGGCAACCTTTTGAACTTATACAATCCTTTATGAGTGTTGATGGTAAGGTACTGTTGACTTTCAGCATCAACAGAGACCTGAGCATATGCTTGGGAAAAGTCTAACTTAGTGAAAATGGTTCCACCTGTTAGTGCAGCAAACAAATCTTGAGATGTGGGTAAGGGATATTGCTCATCCTCAACAGCTTGTTTAACGGTAACTTTATAATCACCACATAGTCTAACAGATTTATCAGCTTTAGGTACAATTACTATTGGAGCAGCCCAATTGCTCTTGGCGGTTTTCACAATAATTCCCTCACTCACAAGTCTGTCTAATTCCTTCTCAACCTCACCTTTCAATGCATAAGAAACAGGTCTGGACTTAGCATATATGGGTGTAACATCTTTGTCAATGGTGATATGAGCTTCATAACCCTTTATACCATCCTGTCCCTTTACAAATAAAATCTTGTATTTTTCAAGCAATTTCTCAAGACCTGGAATACTGTTACACATTCCAACACTAAATATCTCCTTCCAGTCCATCTCAAGTTCACGCAACCAGTTCTTACCTAACAATGTTGGTCTATTCACATAACTAGCTATAATTAATGGCAACTTTAAATTCTGATTTTTGTACTTTACCTCACTCTAATTTACCTTCTGTGTTCAAAATCTCTCCAGTATAAGTTCTCAACTTGACACCTGAGTCTCCTAAAGGCACATGCGCAAATAGTTTCTCATACATATCTTTACTCATTATGGAGAAATCAGCTGCAGTGTCCATTTCCATGGTTACAGGTGTGTCATTAATACACAAGTCCACATTATACCTATGTTTAACTTTCTCTTCACGACTGGTGTAAATAGTAAACACATGGGCGCTCTCATCATTATCAGATACAAAATTACTAACACTCTCATGAATACTGTTTTTCTTTTCCTTCTCTCCACCTTCAACGGCATATACTCTACTTTTATCACTTCTACAGGCAGGAGCAATATGTCTAATACGTTGACAATTGTAACATTTTGAATTCTTGAACTTACACTGAAAGCTTTCATGTTTCCTTCGGCACCTCTTACATTTTAAATCAGCCACTACTGCTAACTGTTTCACTACCAGTATTAGGAACAAATTCTCTGGTGTTTTTCTCGGCCAATTCCATGCTTGTAGCTATCTGACATGCACTTTCAAAAGTTAAGTTAGTGGTGTTCATTGACTTATTCTGTATTTTTTCATAATTCAGGCCTATTACAAACCCGTCTCTTAGAGCTCGGTTCAAGAACTGTCCAAAGTTACAGTGAATGGATAACTTCTTCAAAGCTACTATATAATTACTTACGGATTCATCTTTCCCTCTATCTCTGTTGCCAAATCTGTAACTTTCAGCGATCTCAAGTGGAGCAGGATCAAAATGTTGCTTCAGAATCTTGGTAATCTGAATCAGTGAGGAGTCCTTGGGTTTGTCTGGAGTAAGCAGATTGACCAGAGTAGAATAAACATTAGCTCCTACCTCTGTCAAAAAGATTGCTTTCCTTTTCTCTTGAAGGGCTTTCTTCCTCTGAGCATCACCACCGTCGTCCATTAATTCATTTCCCAGAAAGAAGAAGTCCATTCTCTCACAATATGATGTGAAATCTTCCTTGTCTGCATCATACTCCCCCACTCGTCCGATGTATCCACTGACGCCAGCCATGGTTGCTCTCTTTACTTAAATTCTCCAGGTTCAGAGTAGCCTTCCCTTCAGTGGTCACTATCCTCTCTTCAAGGACTTCACCAACACTTTGTGAATCCCATCCTCGTCGCCAGTGTAGCATCTTGCGTTATTTAATGGGAGAATGACAAGCACATGGTCGGTCTGGCTGGGCGTTATTCTCTGCTCTTGGTTATAATGTGCCTAACACATTTCGTGTTTACACAAGCCTAAACACTTTCTGACTTTGGTAAGAAGTAACATAATATATAATATATATATTCAATAAAGGCAGCATATAAACATACATATATATAACAGTTAGAATAATTAGTTAAAGAAATATTCGCCATAAGGAGAGGTTAAAATCATAAAAAAAAATTATTATGAATCACCGATGATGATTCCGAGATAAATTATATTATGAAGAGAAGTGACCATGATTCTGGTTAGATTAGTCACCATCTGCTTAATTCATCACCTGTGTTAAGTCATCATAGTCATCATCTACGTTAGTCAGTTTTAGGCCCATCTCACATGACTGACTGACCATCTATGTTCTTTCCCCGCGAGAGTGTTAGTTTTCAATGCATCTTATTATTTTCGCTGGTGGATGTAAGACCTCCTACCCTCACTGACGCAGCTATGGTCAATTTGGTGTTATTCTTGATTGTAAATGCCTTCCAATCTGTCTCAAGTCTATCTGTCATATCTATTGCCATCCCAACTCTCTGTTCGTCTGTGTGGTCTTTGAATGTAAGCCTGTGTTTACTAATGTGAACCAGTCAGTCAGCTGTCTGTCTGTCATGTTAGTTGCCATATTGTCTATTTGTGCATGTATGAATCTGTCTATTTTTGTCAACCTCCTGTCTGTTTCACTGTCTATATTCACCCTGTGTCTATTGTAGTCATCTTCTCCATGCATTCATGTTATTATCTTTTTATCTCTTCTTCTTTTCCACCCACAGGAATAAGTATACACTGTAGCTGTAAGGTCGTCTGGTAACTGCACATCCAGACGCATGATGAAACTCAGTTCCCCCCACCTGTTATCTCGCACTATTTTCTGTTTCCCCTTCTTTATTTATTCTTCTATTTACTCATCTTTCTTCCTTTACTAATCCAAACAACATAAAAAAAAAGTAGGCTAAGAAAAAAAGTGTGGGGAGGAGGAGGGAGCTGTACGATAACTGCAATCGTGGGCTGGGTGCGCCAAGTCCGTAGACTTGCATCGTTTTTCAGCGTAAATAAAATGGTTATGCAATGGCTTCCTAAAGAAACTATCGATATGGGACCAGGTTTGTTCCACTGTACAATTTTTTTGTGATTTTTCCACCAAGTTTGATGAAAAACGACTGTGCAGTTTCGGCTGCCCAGAGCAGACACACACACACGCCTAGCGCTATAGTATATTAGAAAACGACTTTTTGTTCAAACAAGAATGCGACGTCTAGCTTTGATTACCAGAGCAGAAGGAGGAAAGGGAGGTGACATTGCGTATAAGGCTCTGTTAGCTTAGGTCCAGATTATAATTATAATCTTTTATAGAATATTTTCCAATATTAGGAACATTTACCGGAAGGTAAAATGTTAATTTACATATCCCAATTAGGAGACTCACTTAATTCTGATAGGAAGAAGGTCCTGGCTGTGGAGATTAACTAGGTGGGGGAGGGGACCCCAGTACCACCACAAGTGAATCATCTTTCGAGATAGATGAAGATAGCTGTTTTGAAAGATTTTTGAAGATTTCCAAAAGCCCACTTCTTTGATCTGACTAAGGCTCATATGCCGCAGAAAAACCACAGACCCTGCATATTTCCTGGTGTCATATGCCAAAAAATTTTGCCAGGGTCTGCTTGATTCACTAACTGAGATAAATAATTTGTCATTTGACTTGGAGACAATTTCTTACCATCATGTGATGAGAATACATAGGGGCCTCGATTAGGGAATCTGGTTAACCATTCTTGTAGATTCTTAACTGGGCATAATATATGAGGAACCCTTGTCTCATCCATTAGCCGTTTTATCCTGATAGGTTGAGCTTGAAAATCCTCCCTTTCATTTTTTCTTAGAATCTCCGTTGGAAAAAGGGTGACATCTTCCTCAGAAAATACCAATAATGATGGGTTATTTGAAATTGAAATCAGCTCACTGATTCTCATACTTGTTGCTATTGCAAGAAGGAAGGCTGCCTTCTGGAGCAATCTGTCCCAGTTCAGATTTATATTGCAATTAGGCCCCATAAGAAATTTAGTAATGCTATCTTGAGATCAAGGTGGGATTCTCTTAGGACGAGGGGGTCTCTGGATGAAAAAGGATGATCTGAGCATTGGATAAATTCTTGGGTTCAAAGTAATATTAAAACCCCACGCCAGAGGTTCAACCAATGCTGATTTATAAGATGCAATTGTAGATCCTTGAAGGCCTTTAACTCTGAACAGAAAATCTAAAAATTCTAACACCACTGTTTTCGACAATGTGATTGGAGTCGTTAACCTGATAAATTGTTGAAAAAGTTTCCAAGCTTTCTCATATTGCATAGAAGTTTGGGGTCTGTGACCTGCTATCACTTGGTTAACTATATTGGAATTACCCAACAATCTATTTAAACATCTTTTGAGAAACTCCAAGCATAAAGTGCCAAGGTTATCTCAAACTGAGGGTACAGTACCTGGTCTGGACATCCTCGTTGCAATTGTGGTGGATGCAGGCACCATTCCAGCAGTTCCAGACACCAGGGTCCCAGGATCCAATATGGTGCAATTAAGAGGACCTTTCCCTGAAGGATCTGAGTTTCTGAACCACTTTGGGCAACATTTTCATAGGTGGGAACAGATAGATTGAATTCCAACGGTTCCAATCTATGAGTAGAGCATTCACTAAAAGATTCGATCTTTCCAGAGATGCATAAGGTGGCATCTTGTAATAGTTTGTGAGGCAAAGAGATCTATTTGTGGAGTCCCAAACTTCCTCACTAGACTCTTGAACTTCGATATCTTTAGGGACCATTCTGTTTCCGTCGATCCTGGCCTGAGACAGGACAAAGCATCTGCCCAATTGTTTTGTATTCCCAGTATGTGAGTTACTTTGAGGTAAAGTGTTTGTGTTACACAAACTTTTATATATATATATATATATATATATATATATATATATATATATATATATATATATATATATATATATATATTTATGTATATATATATATATATATATATATATATATATATATATATATATATATATATATATATATATATATATATATATATATATATATATATATATGTTTCATTTTTAGTCCATATAACACGCGGACTTTGAAGTATATATATGTACCTCGCGTTTCATACCTGCTGGATTCGGTAAAATGCTACTGACACCACATAAGAGGCACGGGCAGTTTCCCATTGAGGTTCACGGCGCCATCAGCTCGATGAACAGGCTTTGTGTGAAATATAACAGAGTCTAGAACTGCTTTTAGTGTCCTTGTGGCCTAGCCGGTAAGCGCTCCCTAGTCACACCCAGTAGGTCGAGGGTTCGATTCCTTGCTGGTGAGGTCGTTGATTATATGTTCAAAGTCCTCGTGTTAAATGGACTAAAAATGAAGTATATATATATATATATATATGTATATAGGCTATATATATACATATGTATATATATATATATATATGTATATATATAATTTTTTTTTTGACACAGTGAGAAGGGGCCAAGATCTGGTTGAGCCTTGACGATTGAGATAAAACACTGCCGCTCTGTTGTCCATGGCAAACAGAAACGTCATTTTTTGAAATTTGGGTTTGCCAACAAAAAGAATAGAACTGCTGCTAATTCTTTTATGTTTATAATACATGCTTAAAATAACCTCATTTTGACTATGCATAGGAGATTCATCCTTGTCTCCAATGTAAAATAAAGTGGAGTTAATTTTCTCCTGAAAATGTTTTTATTTTCTAATATTTATCAGAGTATCAAAAGCAGACACACAAAATAGTAAATTGCAGTCAGACAACAATAATTATTTAAATCATTTTCTTGCAAGTAAGGGATTGTGTTTTAAAAGCTATTGTCAAATGTTTTCACGTGGATTAACTAAAGAGAATTGATTGTAAATACGGTAGTTTTCACCTCCACAGCTCCTCACCACAACAAGAATCGCCAGCGCCCTACTACATCTCCCGAGGTGAAGGCCACTCTGAGGAAAAACCTCTCACTTGAATATGATTTCTACAACTTTGTGAGGCAGAGACTTAATCTTCAGTACCAACAGCTACAGATAATATAAGGTTACAACCACAATATTAAGTATAATTATATATTCAAGTTATTTACTCCATATTGTCATTCAGTATGTAAAGCAGGACTCTTGGATGCAGATTCACCCCCAGTGATTTACTTCAATCACTGTGCATTGATTAGACTATTACAGAAGTAAACAGTTGTCATTACCTACAGTTTAATGTTCAGTGTGGTAGTTTTTATCCATTATACAGTAGGCCTTTATTGTATTGCAAAGACTGGGACCGAGAATTACAGCACCATGAAATATCTAATCTCGATATAGCTACTGTAACAGTCAATAAATATGAGTAGGATATTTTGGGGGGAGTGGATTGGAGCCCCTTGCTATAAACTGACCCTCGGCCTCAGTTGCAAGCTTCGAGTGAACAACTATTGTAAGATAACGGGAAACTTTTGCTTGTTTTCAGCCGATTGCTTGGCATCAGTTGATGAACGTGGTGGTCCATTTGTAAATATTTCACTTTTTTGAGTATACACAATGTAATAAAGGGGTTCAATCGCACAATAAAGAAAAGTGGGAATAATTTGGGGTACCACAAAATAATGAGAGTGAAGTATTGAACTGTGAAATAACAAGGGTCTACTATACAATATTGATATTGACAAAATAATACACACTATTGAGTTTTAAGCCAATGACCTAAAGAATACATTAATGTGATCAAAATTAGCATACGACTCTCCTGACTGGTGAGAGAAGGGGTGCAGGAACTTTGATCGCGTAATATCTGGGCAGGAGCAGTCAGTGATGTGTTCAGGAAGCTGGGGAAGCAGTCATTGCTGATGGAGTCAGGTTATTATGTCAAGATCATTCATTTTGTAAAATGGTCAATTTTGAACACGTTAATTTTTATGTATAGAATCAGTGCAATCAAGTGTAACTTTTACTCTAACATATGTACGCATGAATATAATTGTAATCCATGAACATAATCAAAATTGTAATCAAAGTATTGAAAGAAATATAATCATGACTGTACATTATTACTTCTCTATACCGAAATAATTAGTGAACAGCCAATTCGGTATAGGGAGGTTTTCGGTATAAAACAAATTTGAAAATTTTGTCCAATACCGAAATTTGTTAGATATACAGTACAGTATATGAAAAAGATCAGTGATTTTATTCCAAATAAAATGTCACAATACCGGATTTTATTGTTATATAAAATATACTGTAATTTGGTAACACAAGACAAAAACAGCATACAGCATCTATATGAGTCTCTTGTGAGAGTTAAGGTAAATAGTTTGTTAATTTCTATAATATCCGAGATAGGAGAATGAGTCCTAGGTTCAAAAAGTAATAAAAAATAAACAAAGAAAACTAATGGAATCCGTTAAGAAAGCATCAACATGGTTGTTTGTTTTGATTTCAGCCAATCAAAACAAAGTGCACAACTCAAAACATAACACATGCAGTGCCGGATTTAGACCTGTGGAGGCCCATGGGCAGCCTCTTTGTGGAGGCCCCCCCTCATTATAACTACCCAAGAGGGTGGGGTGGCAACTGAAGCGAGCCTAAATCTCTGGGAGTTCCGGGGGGCGCTGTAATCCCACCGGGAAAATTTTGAAATTTGAACACTTCTTTGGAGAATTTTGAAGCCATGTGCAGTTATATTGAGGAAATTAGAACATTGAGAAATTTTTAATTAACTGTATATTTATTGATAGTGTACAAATTCCCAACACACACACAAAAGTGAGACATGACTGGAGTCATTCATGTGGTTTCAAGTCGGTTCATTGGAAAACCAGGTATTCATGAATTTGAAGGAGTAGTTAGCCTAATTTCTATCACGCTTCTTGCTGAACATAGTTTTACGTGATGGGATGGATAAACATTAATTTTAAAGAATGAAAATAAAAATAATCCAAATGAATAAACAAATAAATAGAATATTGTAATATATGTGGAGGCCCCCAGATTGTGGAGGCCCTTGGGCAGCTGCCCACTCCTGAATCCGGCCCTGAACACATATCACCAGTCGGCTGTGTCCTGTGAGATGACAATGCGTGTTGCCATTGCTGCATGTAAAGAAATTATCAAAGTTGTGGAAAAATAACTTCATTACTCTGGTTTACTAATAAAGAAAATATAAGACTATAAAAGTATAAAATTAGAAAAAATGAAGACCAACGTTTATTCTGTGTGAGAGGTGAAATTGAATTATGCGTTAGACCTATTTCAATTTAAACATGTGCATCTGCACACACACACCTCTGCTACAAGCTTGTAGGGGTATCGAGATATTAAAGTTGTCTAGCACTCAGGATGGAAGGAAACTCTAATGTGGTTTTCTTGTATAATATATAAGTTATATGATAGACAGTCTGGTGCTGGAGGTGCTGTGTGGTGAGGGGCTGCTTGGTAGAGACGTGCGGTGAGTAGCTTGTCGAAGGAGGTATGTGTGCAGGAGCTCCGTTAGAGAAGATGTTGCCTGTTGCTGGCCTCCTGGTTGAATGAAATGTTAACAGTGTGGAGCTTGCTGGAGGAGATGTTGCTTGTTCAAGAAGATTGGTCAGAATGCATCTCAATGGAGAGACAGAGCTTATATACACCCAGCAGCGGCTATGAGTCATGGTGGAAAAACCCGAGAAGTAGCCGGTGACTAGTTCCGTTGCTAAGATACGGCGGGCAATGGAATGCGGATACGCTTGGTTGCTAGGGAAGGCGGTAACAGGTGGTGGCGTGGCAGCTTGTAGGGGAGACGTCCACTACAATACTCCCCCTCCCCTCCCGGCGCGGCGGGAGGCTGGATGTTGTCCGGGTTGTGTCCCACACATAACACATACCGGGCAGGTGTATGTACGACTCGACCGCTACGTGTAACAACTCCGTCCAGTGACACAAAACCTGTGGGAGAATTAGGAGGAGAAAGAGGGTTTGGGATTAGAGGAGGTTGTACAAGCAATGGTTGTTGTGCTCCTGCTGCTGCAGGGGCTGCGTCAGGAGGAGGGTCCATGGCAGGACCAGGTTCAGGTTCTATGACAGGAGGAGGGTCTATGACAGGAGCAGGTTCTATGATAGGAGGGAGGCTTACTACAGGTTCAGGTTCTATGACAGGAGCAGGTTGTACATGAGGGTGAAAAGAGGGTGCCCAGAAATGTCGTGGGCGTGGTGTTGCTGCCGGTGGTAACTGCGGGTGGACTGGTGCAGGCGTAGTTTGTTGATGGTGCTGCTGGGCTGGGGGCCCGATGGGTAAGGCGGCCGGTTTGACTCTGTCTATGCTGACGGTGTCATGTCTGCCATTCCGGATAATTGTCAGGAACTTTGCAGAACGGGTAACCACCTGGAAGGGTCCATCGTAGGGGCGTTGTAATGGGTTGCGGTGAGCATCATGCCTGACGAAAACATACTCGGCTGTGAGTAGTGCAGGAGGGATGTGTTCAGGGCGCCGAGTAGGCTGGCGTGGAGCAGTAGCTCTGAATGCAGAAACTGCTTGTCGTAGCTTTTGGAGTAAGTCGTGACGAACGGCTGGAGTGGCTTGATTGGGATCAGGAGGGAGTGAGAAATCCCCGGGTAGCCGAAGGGGCTCGCCTAGTGTCAGATCTGCTGGGCTACAGTCCATATCCTCCTTGTGTGACGCACGGATGCCGAGGAGCACTAAGGGAAGCGCATCAGTCCAGCTGTAAGGGTCGTGCTGTGCCTTGAGTGCGTCCTTCAGCTGCCGGTGAAAACGTTCTACCATGCCGTTGGCTTGAGGGTGGTATGCTGTAGTGCGTTGTCTAGACGTGCCGAGGAACTGTAGGAGGTGCTGCCAGAGTTGTGACTCAAACTGTACTCCTCGGTCAGTGATTACGGTAGCGGGGGGGGGGCCAAAACGGGAAACCCAACCGGACATGAAGGCGCGGACAGTAGTCTCTGCTGTAGCGTTGGGCATGGGAATTGCTTCTGTCCACCTGGTGAAACGGTCGATGCAGGTGAAGATGTAGGTGCTACCGTAGGATGATGGAAGAGGTCCCACGATGTCGAGGTGTACTACTTGAAAACGTCCTTTGGGAATAGGAAAGGCTTGTAAGGGGGCCCGTATGTGACGATGTATTTTGGAGGACTGGCAGGCTAGGCACTGGGCAGCCCATTTCTTAGTATCAGACTTGATGCCGGGCCAGACGACACGTTGCGTGAGGAGGCGCTGGGAGGCCCGCACACCCGGGTGGCTGAGACCATGGATGCGGTCGAAAACAGCGCGGCGGTGGACGTGAGGCACGAACGGTCTAGGCTGTCCACAGGATACGTCGCACCACAATTTTATCTTTGTGCCAGGAACAGGGAGTTCTTGGAGTATGAGGCCTGAGGGGGATGTCTTGTAAGCTGCCAGGTCTTCGTCTTTCTCTTGAGCCGCGGCTAGCTGCCCATAATCAATGGGTGGAGATGAGGGAAGAATGGTGGATATACAACGAGAGAGGGCGTCGGCGATCTCGTTGTGGCTGCCTTTAATGTGTTGGACGTCGCTGGAGAACTCCGAGATGTAAGCCAAGTGGCGCAGGACACGAGGTGTATGTGACTGGGAAGCTGAAGCGAAAGCGTGGACGAGGGGCTTGTGATCAGTGAAGATGGTGAACTGACGGGCCTCGAGGAAGTGTTGGAAATGTCTGACAGCCAAGTATATGGCCAGGAGTTCTCGATCAAAAGCGCTGTACTTGAGGTGTGGTGGTTGAAGCCGTTGTGAGAAGGAAGCAACGGGCATGAAAGTTCCGTTGATCTCCTGCTGTAAGACGGCGCCCACTGCAGTAGAAGAAGCGTCTGTTGTGAGAGTGGTCCGGGCGTTAGGTGCGGGGTGGGCCAGGAGGGTGAGGCGTGTGATGTGCTGTTTGATAGTGGTGAATGCCGTAGTAGCCTCTTGAGTCCACATGAGAGACTTGTGAGACTTCTTTGGGCGTCCCTTGAGAAGGTCGTGTAGGGGGGCTAGGACGGTGGCAGCTTTGTCAATGAAGCGGTGGTAGTAGTTGACTAAACCCAGGAACTCCCGGAGTTTCTTCGCCGTTTCAGGTTTGGGGAACTCCCTAATCGCGGTTATCTTCTGTGGTAGGGGTTGTATGCCACTGGGCGAGACTCTGTGACCGAGGAAATCGATGGCCGAGGTTCCAAAGACGCACTTAGCAGGATGAACTTTCATGTTGTTGTTCTGCAGGCGTTGGAGAAGGAGTTGTAGGTGGTGGTGGTGCTCGGCAGGCGTCGAAGATGCGACGAGGATGTCGTCAATGTAGACGGTGACAAAATCGAGGTCGCGAAGCATATGGTCCATGAACCTCTGGAAAGTCTGTGCTGCATTGCGTAAGCCAAAACTCATGAAAGTGTACTCGAAGAGTCCGAACGGAGTGGTGATGGCTGTCTTCTGGGTATCTGCCGGTGCTACTGGGATCTGGTGGAAGGCACGCTCCAAGTCGATCTTCGAGAAGATAGTCTTGCCATGAAGTTTGTGGTGAAAGTCCTGGACATGCGGAATAGGGTACCTGTCAGGTTTGGTGACGAGATTCAGGGCTCTGTAGTCGCCACACACCCTCCACTCGCCGGGTGTTTGCTTAGGAACCATGTGAAGAGGCGATGCCCAGGGACTCCTTGAAGGGCGAATGATGCCGTCTTGCAGTAGTTTGTTGAATTCTGCTTTGGCTGTGTACAGGAGCTCAGGGCGCAGGCGGCGAGGGCGTGAAAAGACTGGTGGTCCTTTGGTTTCGATGTGGTGGAAAATTCCCGACGTAGGTGGTGGGGGTAGGGAGACTCGGGGTGAGAAAAGCTCCTTGAATTCGTCGAGCAGGGAGGAGAACTCGTTGGAAGGCGCAAGACAGGTGATAGCGTCCGTGTGTCTGGCACGAGAACCCTGGATCTTGCGTGCTGTAGGCTCATGAATGAGGCATAGATGACTTGGTTTGACGCCGAGCTTGTGGAAGGTGAGGAAGTCGAAACCAAGGATGGGTTGAGACACGTCTGCTATCACGAATAACCAACGCAGAGTCTTGGGCAGACCGAGGTCTAAGGCGAGGGTGCTTACGCCGTAGGAGGCGATGGAGGTACCGTTGGCAGCGAACAGGTCATACGAGGGTTGCTTTGACTTGTCTCGTAGTGAGGGAGGGATGAGGCTGACCGATGAACCGGTGTCGATGAGAAACTTCTTGCCGGAGGTGCGGTCGGTGACGCGCAGTAATGAGACGCCTGGAGGGACGGAGGCTGAGGCGTCTACCAGCCTCCGGTGTTGCCGTTTCCCGAATAGGTGCAATAGGGCTCACAGTTTCGAGCATAGCGGCCGAAAGTCTGGTGATACCAGCAGAGGGTAAATTTGTTGTGCTGGGGGTTGGCTGCTGTGTGTCGGAACTTGTAGGGCGTAGTATGTGAGTCAGGAACCGGCGCAGCAGCGGGTATGGAGGAGCAGAACTGCTCAACAGTGTCCATCCTGCGGTTCAAAATTTGCAACAGGTCCTTGATGTCTTGTGAGGAATTGCTCGGCTGAGGGGTGTTGACCCGGCTTACAAGTTCGATGGTAGGTACTGGTGTGACAGTGGCGGCAAGGGGTGCAGCAGCGCATTAGTTAAAAATTCTATCTGCCGCGGTTGCATATAGTTCCGGTGTCGTAGAGTAATCTACTGCGGACAGGATGTTGCGTACTTCTGTGGGTAGCTTTTGTGCGTGAAGCTGGCGCAGGATAGAGTCGGGGAGTCTGTCTGTGTGACGGGAGTTCAGCCGACACATCTCCTCCCAGAGACGTCCCGGGGTTGAGTTCCCGAGGGAGGTAGAGGATAGATCTTGCAGGAGATTGGGGCTGGTCTGTTGATAACACGTCTTCAAGGCAGCCCGCAGGGTAGCGAATTTGTTGTGATCTGGAGGGTTGGAAATGGTTTGTGAGACCCGCGTGGCCACTTCCGTGGGTAAGGCACAAAGCAGGGCGCAATACTTTTGTTCGTCGGTCGCTCGTGAGCCGGCGAGGGCTGCTTCCACATGGTCAAGCCAGTCCTCGACGTTGTGGTTGAAAATCGGCAGAGAGATCCGTCCGTCCTCCATCCTGTGTGAGTGCTTATCTCCGGGAGTCACCATTGTAGGGGTATCGAGATATTAAAGTTGTCTAGCACTCAGGATGGAAGGAAACTCTAATGTGGTTTTCTTGTATAATATATAAGTTATATGATAGACAGTCTGGTGCTGGAGGTGCTGTGTGGTGAGGGGCTGCTTGGTAGAGACGTGCGGTGAGTAGCTTGTCGAAGGAGGTATGTGTGCAGGAGCTCCGTTAGAGAAGATGTTGCCTGTTGCTGGCCTCCTGGTTGAATGAAATGTTAACAGTGTGGAGCTTGCTGGAGGAGATGTTGCTTGTTCAAGAAGATTGGTCAGAATGCATCTCAATGGAGAGACAGAGCTTATATACACCCAGCAGCGGCTATGAGTCATGGTGGAAAAACCCGAGAAGTAGCCGGTGACTAGTTCCGTTGCTAAGATACGGCGGGCAATGGAATGCGGATACGCTTGGTTGCTAGGGAAGGCGGTAACAGGTGGTGGCGTGGCAGCTTGTAGGGGAGACGTCCACTACAAGCTTATCCACTTTGCTAGCTCAGACAACTGCAAGTCTCACCAAAGGTTCTAGAAGCTTCCATAAGATTCGTGAAGGTTCCCAAATCCTGACGAGCGTATGTACAGTCCTAGACAAAAATTCATGATACACTCAAGGTGGATGGTGTAAAGTCAGCCCCACCCTTCCTGGACGGCGGGTCGTTGTCAGTGAAGCCACGCGTGAAAAAACAGTTTACCAGATTCATGCCTGAATCTTTAAATTTCGAGCAATGAGAAAATTATATCCAATTACAATTATTTTTTATTATAATCAATACAATTCTAAACTGTACAAAAATATATATAAGGAATTACACGAAAATACTGTAACTGATAATTATAATCAAGTGAAAATCAACACCTGGTATTCTGCATTACATTGTAGCATACTGTATGTGGCCAGTTGTCAAGTTCTCTTTGTTTGTCTTTTTCTCTTTTTATGGGCTCACATACATACGTACATGTAAGAGATCTCACACTCAGGATGGAGGTAAGAATAGAAACTCACAATGCGTTTTCTGTATATATATTGTATGTACAGTGCAGTGCTAGGGAGTTGCTGTGTGGTGAGAAGCTTGCTGAGAGGTCCTGTTGGTGAGGAGCTTGTTAAGGAGCTTGTTGGTGAGGAGCTTGTTGAGGAGCTTGTTGGTGAGGAGCTTGTTGAGGAGCTTGTTGGTGAGGAGATTGTTGGAAGGTCTTGCTGGTTCTGGAGAGTAGAGTGAATTTCCACGTTCCATTCCAAGTTTAGAAGCTCCAAAATGTGTTGGTAGCGAAAGGCAGAGCGGGGAAGATGACAGAGGAAGGAGCAGGAGGTTAGGAAGGGAATTGTAGTGGGAGAGATAGTGCCGTGGCTTTACACGACTGCGTTTATTTGGTTAGCTCATAGCTCACGTATTTGGTTTTGTCTGTGTTGGGTGTGTGATCCTCGGGTCACCACTCCTCCGGATTGTGTCAGTTCCAAGTTTAGAAGCTCCAACAACTTTCCCTGAATACGAATTCGCAACCTTTCGATTTACAACAGGTACCTATTTTACTGCTAGGTGAACAGGGACCAAGGGGGCTAGGGAGAGTGTCCAAACATTTTCCGCCTGCCCGGGAATCGAACCCGTGACATCTTGCTTGGGAGGCAAGAGCGGTACCGCTTCTACCACAAGCGCCATACATACATACATAAAAGCTAGTGACAGGGGGGAAAGAGGTTCAGGGGAAGGATAAAGGGAGGATAGAAGTGAATTTTAGAAGGAGAGAATAGGTGCAGTGGCTAAACACCGCTTGCGTGAGGGGGTAAGCAATGTGCCCGGATGGTGTAACAATCACAATCAGGACGAGGCAGAGGGAGGGGGGGGGGGGAGCAGGACCGGGCAGGCAAAGGGCCAACGCCGGTGCTCTGGTTGTCGTCTTGGCTCAGGCACTGTTGGCAAAGCGGAGGAAGAACCGCCCCCAAGCCGAGAAGCGCAGGTGGACGGACGCACAGGCACACATGGTCAAAGTAACAGGGAAGGTGAAAATGGAAATGTAGCTAGTCGTAGGGTTGTTTGGAGAAAGATGAAGGTAAAGTCTTTGAGCTATGTCAAAGAGGAACGGAGCGAGTTGGAGGAAGAGTTTTGAATCTTTGAGCTTGAAATGTCAAAGTATTCGTAGTAAGGAAGGATGAGCGTATCGTAGGAGAGTTTTTAGTAATAGAAGGAGACAGATTTGAGCTTTTTTGTCAAACTATGAACGGAGATGAGAATGAGATATAGGTTGGTTGGTTTCAGTCTTGAGTTAGGTCGATTTTATTGAGAGTGGCTGTCACAGAGGTTGGGTATGTTTGATTTGGTTCTGGTGTCATGATCGTAATGACGGCTAACCTGTTAAACTAATGATCCATATTACGCTTACACATCCACAAAACCTTCTGAGTCTCCCAGTGGGAATGTCCTCCGTCCCCCCTGTTTCTTTGATGACGTCATCGAGATGTCATATGTTTGTTGACGGAAGTTTGGAAATTTTTTCTGCTTCCGAGAACCTGTAAACCTTTTTTTTTTTCACCTATGATTAGCAGAGACTCTGATAATCATAGTGAAATTGTGGTAGGGAGGTTAACTGAAGAATGAGTTGATATTCCTGAAAAGGAAACTTTAAAATCTGCTCCACGGGTGTTGCAGCAAGACGTTGCGTGTTGGGACCTGTTGCCATCCAACCTTTTGTTATCAATTTAATTCTTGCTTTTGATAGCTCAGTCAGAGCATTGTTTGTAAAGATAATAGTAGGGAATGAAACTGAGTTTGTAGTCTCAGTTTCAAACGTCAGAGTGTTACAGTAACATAATTCAGTGAAATGGTTGAGTAGGTGGAATCTGTGACTTTAGGGGGGGTGGAAGGCGGAGGTTGGTTTTTCGAATCAGTGAGCCGCCACGCTTCCATCCCACAGGTAGGCTACTCCACCTTCTCCGTGTTGTAATTCACCATTTTTAAGTGATTTGACCTAACTATAGTTTGTTTGTGCAAGTGTTAAAGTAACGTAATTAATGTGCTCTGAGTGAAGTATTTTATGTCATTAATGTCCCTTTGAAACGTGGAGGTTCGTTATGAACCGTCAGTCAGCGCCAGCTCCTCCACCCACAGGTCCCTATCGCATCCTAGGACGTGTTTGTAGCGTGGATGACGCATCCATTAGTCTGGAGAGATGTCTGAGGTCCAGTAGAGTCGGGCATCCCCGTGAACCCCGACCGTCAGAAGCTCTACTACCACCTATGGGGCCCATAGCTGGCCAGTATTTCCCCCCTGACGCCATGCCCTGTGGTGAACCCGGATCGTCAAGCCCACAAACCACTGCCAGCCCCATCATTGGTGTAAGGCTATTTGTGTGGTGGTGTTAGTCCACATGAATTATCGGAGTGTTGGAAAGTGTCACTTGGTAATGAGTCTCCCTTGGCGGCTGCTGGAGTATTGCCCCTGGGGTACTGAGTGTTGTACTGGCAGGTGATACTGGTTTATTGGTGCTAAGGTGCTGTGAGAGTTATGTGCATTTTGGTGTGGGTACACCCGGTAGTGGTGCAAGTAAATTGAGCCCGAGGGCATGGTACCAGGAGTTCCTATTTTGGGTGAATACAACGTCTTTTCTGTAACCATTTTTGTGTTTAATAAACATTGTATTTGTATGTGGGTCTATGATTCACCTATAGTATTCACCGTTGTTCTCTCCCTAATACTCGATACTATATTTACATGTACCCATGGGCCTTCCTCTCACGCCACGCTACCAGGTCAGAGTATCAACGTAAGTTGTAAGAGTGCCAAGCCCTCACGGGGGGGGGGGGGGGGGGGGGGGCAGCAGCGTGTGTTGCGCGTTCTTACAATTGATGGCCTCAGTGGTTCAGCAGTAAGTAGTAGCAACCGACGCTCTTACACTGGAGAGTTGTAGTATTTATGTAAGGCTTTGTCTGTGGGGGGGGGGGGTAGTTTGTATTTGAGGATTGGTTGGAGGTGGTATGTTGATTTGTGCTGAATAAGGATTGTTTAGGGGGGTTGTGTGTGTGTGTCAATATAGTGAGGGGGAAGGGGAGGATAATTGTTAGTACGATTAGGTATGGCGAGTTATTGGGAGGATTTGGGTTTTTTATTTATTTGTTTTGGGGGGGGGGTTGCTTTGGAGGTAGTTAGGTTGATTTATAGTATAGTAGGATTTCTTAGAGGTGATATGATTTTTGCGGTTAATGAATAGTTGTATTGAGTTAAATGTACATTTTTTTATTATTATATAAAGGGGGGGGGGGGTGTCGAAGGGGGTTGTTAGAAAGGTCGGGTATATTAAGTTTTTGTTTTGGGACGATTGTAGGAGTTGATTAGTGGTTAGATAAGTTGAGTTAATATATATATTTATTTATTTTATTTTTTTTTATGGCGAGGGGGGGGGGGGGGATTGTGAGTAAGATTGGGTGAGTTAAGTTTTTGTTTTGGGAGGATTGTAGGTTTTATCAGTGGTTGGCAGAGTTGTGTTATTGCTTTCTTTCTTTTTCCTTTTGGCTTGTAAAGGTCTTCTGCAATTTGTGTGGAGGGCTTTTGCAGGTATTGTGCATTCCTGGTCCCATTCTTTGAGGGAGAGGGTTTGTGTACAGGTGCTATGCACCCCTCCCCGACCTTATTGGCTAAGGGAGGCGTACACGTCATCTGTGTTAGTATGGGATGGGTAAGTTAGGTATTTGTTTTGGGAGGAATGGTAGGGTGTGGTTAGTGAATGGTTGAATTGGGTTATTTTTTATTTTGGGTGGGATTGCTAGTAAAGGCTGGGTATGTTAGGTTTTAATTTTGGGGGGATTGTTATGGTTTTCTTTTTTTTTGGGGGGGGGGGGAGTTGGTGTTTTTTTTTTTTTGATGGTTGTGTAGGACTTACTCGGGAGTGGTCTTTGGGTGTGAGTTTGGGGGCGTGGGGTTTTGATTGAGGAGGGAGGTGGTTGTTCTGTATAGCTGGGGCAGGGTCAGGCTAATGAATAGTTGTATGGGTTAAATTTATTTATTTATATATTTTTTTTTTAAAGAGGTTGGGTAAGTCAGGTAAGGTTAGGTTAGGTTGGGGGGGAGTGGTTGGGTGTGGGTTGAGGAGAGGTGTTAGGTTTGATTTAGGGGGAAGTTGTTGGGTGTGGTTATAGGGAAGTTGGGGTTTGATATGGGAGTTATCAATATAAGGGAGGTGGGAGGGGTGTGTTTGGTCTGTTTAGTATGGAGGGATTCCTGTTTCTGAATCTGCGTGGGAGTATGATGTTGTCGAAGTATTCCTGCCATTGAGGGTAAGTAGTGATTCTATTTGTTTGTGTCCAGTAGATGTTGAGTGGAGGGAGGGAGCCGAGTTCATGTAGATATCTATTTGCGGTGAAGGATGACCAGTGTGTGTTATGGATGAATCTTAGTGCTTTGTTTTGTATGACTTGAAGTTTCTTGGCGTATGATGGTGCTGCTAGCTGGAGTGTGTTAGGTGCATAAGTCAATAGTGGGCGTATGAGGGCTTTGAATAGGTGTGTTTTGGTTTTGATTGATGCGGTTCTGAATCTGTATATATTCCCGAGTGTTTTGTTTGCGATCAGAGCCTTCATATTGGTGTGTAGTGTCATGGTGAGGGTGTCGTTGAATGTGACTCCTAGGATTGTGTTTGTTCGTTTGACAGTTATGGGTGAAGGGTTGTCTATGGAGGGGTCTAGGTAAATATGACGTGGTTGGCGCCTTTTGGTGCCGAAGAAGGTGATTTGTGCTTTGTTTGGGTTGGTTTGGTTTGTATTCGCCAGTTGGGTGTTGTAGAGGTATGTAATGGCTGTGACTGTTTCTGGGGGCAGGTGCTTAAGGATTGCTTGACCTATATTGCTGTCGCCTGTTGTTTTCCTTTTGATTCTGTCTAGTGCTTGTTTGACTTCTGTTGGAGTGAAAGGAGCAGTGAGGATGTGGTTCCGTGTAAGTGTGGAGGTATCTATTGTGTTGTCAGGAGTTGTTCTGTCGTGTAGTGTTTGCATTTGTGTGGTGATGTTGTTTATGTGGTTTAATGTGCCTTTATTGTGTGGGTGGTATATGTGTTCCCAGTGTTGTTTTAGTGTTTGTGCTACGTCATCTGGCCCATTGATTTTCCTACCGTTTACTAGTGGGTGATCGAAGGGGGGTTTTGCTGTTCCTCTCAGCTTGGCGATCCTTTGTCAAAATTCTCGGGGGTTATGTGTTCTGTGTTCCTGGGCAGCCTCTACGAGTTTTGCCCAGTGAACCTCATGGTCTTGTCGGAGGCTGTGGATGATGTGTGTTCTTAGTGTGGAGATGTCTGCGTAAACTGGTGCTAGGTTAAGTTTTATTAGTTCGAATCGTGACCTGTAGCAGTGAAGTAGGCGTTGAGTTCTTATGGAGGGTGTGAGGAGTATTTTCTCTTGAACCGGTGTTTAGGAATGTGGGTATCTGCTATGGCGGTCATAGTGTTGAAAAGGTGTGTCCAGGTTTCCTCAATTTTCCTTGTGGGTTGGTGTTCGAGGTTGAGTGTGTATTGCTGTTCAGAGAGTGTGGTTTGGAAGGCATTCCAATCTGCATGTTGATACTGGTATTGAGGTGTGGGTGTTGGGAGGAGGATGGGATTGTTGGAGAGGTGAAGAGTGATGGGTATGTGGTCTGAGCCTGATAGGGGGCCGGGAGTGATGTAGTGTTAGAATTGGAGGGCAGGAGTGTTAGTGATGACGATGTCTGGTGTGCCTTTGCCGTGAGCAGCGTAGAATGTGGGGAAGAAAGGTCCAATGTGGTGAAGGTTTTTGTGAGTGACCAGAGTGTGTAGTTGTTGGGCATGGGGGTCGATGCGGTTGTGTTGGGATGCGGTGTGGTGCGCATTGAGGTCGGCCATTAGTATTACAGGTAGGTGTGTGGTGTTAAAGATGGAGTTTAGGTCTGTGAAGGGAATAAGAGTGTTTGGTCTTGAGTATGTTGTGCAGATGATTATCTGTCCGTGTTGAGTGTAGATCTTGGCAGCCATGAAGTGTTTGAAGGCAAAGTCGGTGATGAATTCGTGTTTGATGGAGGATCTGATGAGGATTGCAACGCCCTCGTGTAGTTCGTGGGGTGATTGTCTGCTTGTGTAGCCGAAGTGCTTGTGTAGATTGAGTTGAGGAGAATGTGTGGGTTGTGCTCTTATAGGAGGAGAGAGATGGCGTGTCTGTTTGAATGATATGCTCTACAGTTAGAACATAAGAACATAAGAAAATAAGGAGTCTACAATAGGCCGGTTGGCCTGTGCATGGCAGCCCCTGTCGAGAGTTACTACCACTCTCTACCATCCATGAATCTATCTAGCCTCCTTTTGAAACTTTCCAGAGTTCCCGCACTTACTACAAAGTTGCTAAGCTTGTTCCACTCGTCCACCACCCTATTTGTGAACCAGTTTCTTCCTATCTCCCTCCTAAACCTAAACTTATCCAAATTAAATCCGTTGCTCCGAGTCCTATCCTGCTCGGATATTATAAGAACTTTATCTATATCCCCTTTATTGATTCCTTTCACCCACTTAAATACTTCTATCATATCTCCCCGCACTCTTCGTCTTTCTAGGGAATGCAAGTTAAGTTTCTTTAACCTATCCTGATATGGAAGGTTTCTAAGTCCCTGAATCATTTTTGTCATTCTTCGCTGCACCGACTCTAGTGAATTTATATCCATTCTATAATAGGGGCACCAGAACTGAACCGCATAATCGAGGTGCGGCCTAACTAGCGCAAGATATAGTTGCAATAAGACCTCTGCACTCTTGTTACTTACACTTCTAGATATAAAACCCAATACTCTGTTTGCCTTATTTCGAACATTAACGCACTGTTTTCTAGGCCGTAGGTCCGGGCTTACAAGTACCCCTAGGTCTCTTTCACAAGTCGACTTCTCTAGGTTGATGTTGTTCAGGCTGTATACATTATAAGTATTTGTTCTTCCAATATTAAGTACGCTGCACTTGCTGGTGTTGAATTTCATTTGCCATTTTACAGACCACCCCTGCAGTTTATTTAGATCCTCCTGTAATGCATTTGCATCCTGCCCTGAATTAATTTGCCGCCCTATTTTGGTGTCATCCGCAAACTTGCTTATGTCACTGCTGTTCCCAGTATCTAAATCGTTTATGTAGATTATGAACAAGAGTGGGCCTAGTACTGACCCCTGGGGAACCCCACTGGTTACACGGCCCCACTCAGATTTAACACCATCTACGCTGACCCTCTGCGTTCTATCGGTGAGCCATGATTTTATCCAATTTAAAACTTTCCCCTCGATACCATGAGCCTTAATTTTTCTCAGAAGCCTCTGATGCGGTACTCTGTCAAATGCTTTGCTAAAGTCTAAGTAAATAACATCATAATTTTCGTCATTATCTACTACCTCGAAGACTTTCCTAAAAAACGTTAGCAGATTTGTTAGACAAGATTTTCCCTTTGTAAACCCATGTTGAGAGTCGTAGATTAATTTGCTTTTCTCTAGATGCGATCGGATGCTATCTGCTATAATTGATTCAAGAAATTTCCCCACTACTGACGTCAAACTGATCGGCCGGTAATTTGACGCTGATGCTCTGTCTCCCTTTTTAAATATGGGTAATACATTCGCCTGTTTCCACAACTCCAGAGACACTCTTATCAATCATCTCATCACCACCTCAGACCACCTCAGAGTTAGGTACCCATGTGCCATGTTAGTATTATGTGGGGATCTTAATGAAATTGACACCACTGATATCCAGGACCAGCTATCACTATCACAAGTTGTAACCTTCCCCACACACGGTCAAAATACCCTTGACCTTATCTTAACTGACTTAGCGGTCCAGTACCAACCACCTCAACCAATGCCTCCTATCGGGTGTAGCGCACACTTATCAGTGCTCTGGTCCCCAGCTGCCACTCCCACTCAAGTACAGAGGCCCTACATCAAGACCTACAGGCCGATTACTGACTCTGCAGTGCGCCTCTTCGGGCAGTGGATAGTTCACCATCCCTGGACTGAAGTACTTAGCGTGGATGACGTGGAAACCAAATGGATAAATTATACCAACACCACCACGGAAGCTCACCACCACTTCTTCCCCGAGAAGTCCGTCAGATCTCACCCAGCTGACTTGCCCTGGATCACACCTCGGATCAAAAGACTTATGCAACAGAGAGACAGAGCCTTTCATCTCAATGACCACATCCGCTACAGGTCCCTTCGCAACCGAGTCATCCGCGAAATACGCACTGCAAAGAAGTCCCACTACCCAACCAAATTACAACACCTGAAGCAGACCAACATCAGTCAATGGTATGGTAAGCTTAAAGAACTCTGTGGACTAAACAATAAGACACACCCCCTCCCCTTCCTTAGCCATCTCACTAATGTTGACGCAGCTGAACAAACAAATAACCATTTCGCTACTATATGCCAGACGCTCCCCCGACTTGACACAACCACTCTCCCTGCTTACCTACCAGCCCCCCTTCCCACTGACTTAGTAGAAGAATTTGAAGTAGCAAAACGCCTGGACAAACTAAAATTAAAACACTCTACCACCCCCATTGACTTACCAATGAAACTCTTCAAGGAGTTCTCCCCGGAGCTTGCTAAACCCCTATGCTCCATCATCAATGCTTCTCTCAGTCAAGCCAGATGCCCAGCTGACTGGAAGACCTCTTATGTATCACCAGTGCCCAAGTCAACCAGCCCACAATCCTTAAATCGGCTACGACCTATTGCAATCACCCCAATACCCAGTGTTACGAACCCCTCCACCGATTGTCTTCATCTACCTACCCAGCACCACGAGCAACGCCATCTAGGGACGAAACACGAGTATGGCTCGTCTTAGTTACCACTCCCGGGTTTCCCTTCTCCATATCCTGGTTGTTGCGTCACATCCGCCTCAGTCTACTTGGTCAGCTCCAATTCGAGGAGAGGACACACTTCACTCTGGGAAGCGACCACAGGATCACCTATCCTGGAAACCTACGGCACAGTGACTTTTTACCGTCTTCTACCATACTCAGCCTTGCCCGTCAGCCATCTCAGCTCCTCACTTAAGTATTTGTAATCTTGTATTGCCTCTCCCCACTCCACATTGCTTCACTATTGTTCTATGTTTTATTACTATGTATATACTGTTCGTGTTTAGGTTAAGTTTGGTTAAGGGTAGTTTATAAGCTGAATATTTTGTTAAGGAATTTATGGTACTTTATTATATACAACGAAAACTCGCATCCTTTGTCTACCCTTTTTTTAGTCCGATTGTCTTTGTTTTTTTTTTTGTTGTTACCTGTTGGGATCTGGGTAGACGTATAACTATATTCTAAATCCCCAACTCGTAACACCAGCTTCATCTGTGAAAGTTTTGTGTTCGACTGGGCTTATGCTGATATTGCAGGAGTCGTAGACCCTCAGCAATTTGGCAATATGAAAACTTCCTCCACCACTCACTGTCTTTTCAGCTTTCTCGATTACATATACCGCCATCTCGAGAAACGAAAAACGTCTGTAGCTGTCGCTTTCATTGATTTCACTAAAGCGTTCGACCTAGTCGACCACAATATAATCATCAACAAAGCTATTGACCTCGGGCTTCGGAGAAATCTTATACCATGGCTTACAGACTTCCTCAGTGACCGACGCCAAGCTGTACGCTTCCGAGGGGCTGTCTCCACCTTTCAGTCACTCAACTGTGGCGTCCCCCAAGGCACCAAGATGGGACCACTCTGCTTCCTTATGCTCATCAATGATGCCCTAAGAGAAACCCCTGCTCGCTGGAAATATGTCGACGACTCCACCATTGGGATCAGCGTCAACAATTCTGCTCCCAACTATACCGCCCTTCAGGATTTATTGAACAGTCTCCAAAACTGGGCCACCAACAACCATGTCACCATCAACCATACCAAGACCATGGTTATGCACATCAACCTCTCCTCCGACATTGTCCCACCCCCTTCCATTACTCTAGGTCCGAACACACTCCAGGTTGTAGATTCCACGAAGCTCCTCGGCGTCACCATAGACAACAAACTAAATTGGAAACCACACATCAGTGAAGTTATCAAATCTTCCAGTTTCCGTCTCCACCTCCTCCGCCGACTCAAGTCCCTCGGAGTTCCTGCACACGAGCTCCTCAGTGTTTACACAACATTCATACTTCCCAAGCTCACCTATGCCTCCCCCACCTGGTCTTCCTCCCTAAATGCCACACAACGTAAACACCTAAAAAAAGTGCAAAAGAGGGCATGCAAGATTATTCTCTCCCCTTCCTACTCCACATATCAAGAAGCGCTCAACACACTGACCCTTTCGACTCTCACTGACCATCACCACGACCTCATCTGCAAATTTGGTAAGAAGCTTCTACACCATCCCCGATACCGGCTCCTACTACCACCTGAGATCCCTAGTCCGAGAATTGCTGTTCGACACCACAACCGCATCCAGCCCATACGTGCACGAACTGATCGCTATAAGAACAGCCCAGTCCCAACCATTGTAAAAATTATCAATAACTTGTAATAAATCAGTGTATTCACTCCCAGTAAACACTACTCCTTGCACTGTCACTATGTTGAAATGAACTGTAGTTTGAGCTTTTCCCCATCTAGTTATTATATGTCTTATTTGTGTCACTTATGTTACTTGTATATTATTTGTAATTCGTAACCCATTCCCCAAATATGTAACTGTATATTTTCAGCCTTCTGGCTGCCAAGCTCTTTCAATAAACCGTTAATTATTATTATTATTATTATTATTATTAATGATTTTGTAAATAAATTTACGAGGGGTCCGCTAATCTGTTCCCTACACTCTTTTAAGACTCGAGGAAAAATTTCATCCAGCCCTGGGGATTTTGTGTTCTTTAGTTTATTTATCTTCTTAAGAACATCCTCTTTTCTGATGGTGATATTCTTTAATTTCTCTTCTTCCTTTCCCTTAGATATTAGTTCCACCTCTGGAATTTCATCGCAAATTTCTTCTGTGAAAACTGATAAGAAGTAGCTGTTCAATGCTTTGCTCATGTCTTCACTGCCATTTATCAATTCTCCCCTCCCTGACTTTAAAGGCCCAACTTTGTCCTTGACCTTTGTCCTATATACCTGGAAAAATCCCTTGGGATTCGCCTTGGATTCTCTTGCTATTTTGATTTCATAGTCTCTCTTTGCTTTCCTTACATTTTTCTTAACATTCCTAGATAGTTCATTATACCTGTTTCTGAGCTGCTCCTCCCCTCCCTTTAATTTCTTATATATTCCTTTCTTTATTCCTATGTCATGTTTAAGTTTTCTGGTCATCCACCTTGGCTCATTCTTATTTGACCTAATTTTTCTGTATGGTAAATTTTGTTCTTGTGCTTTATGTAGTATACTGGTGAATATATTATAGTCATGATCAATTGTTGTGTCATCTATGACCTCACCACTTCCTACTGGGAACTGACATGACTGTTCCCAGGTGACCTCACCTAGGTACCTTCTTAACCCGTGATAATCCGCCAACCGAAAGTTTGGGACTCTGACCATATTGTCATTGTTTTTCGTTTCCCAATTTAGGGTGAACCTGATTTCTCTGTGATCACTGTTACCTAGTTCTTCCCCTACTGTGATATCTCTGATAATATTTTCTTTATTTGTTAATACTAGGTCTAATATATTGTCACCTCTAGTAGGTTCTGTAATTAGTTGTTTCAAAAAATTGTCCTGTACTGCGTCTAGGAAGTCTTCAGATTCATAGTCGCCTACAATGTTGTCCCAGTCAATATTTCTGAAGTTGAAATCCCCCATAATGCATAGGTTGTTATATTTTGCTGCCCTACTCATTTCCTGCCATATGGGCTGAGCTGCTTCTTTGCTAAGACTTGGGGGGGCCTGTAAATCACTCCCATAATTAGTTTTTCTCTTCCTTCCGTGATTTCTACCCACACAGACTCGGTTCCTATTTCACCCTTTATTGAATTATTAGTACAACATTTTAATGTATCCTTGACGAAGAGTGCGACCTCTCCCCCCTTCCTACCTTCCCTGTCCCTGTGAAAAAGGTTGTACCCTTCTATGTGGTACTCTGATAAGAAATTTTTGCTCGCCAGATTCATCCAAGTTTCGGTGATTGCTATGACGTCTACATTCTCGGTACATACAACCGCTCTCAGCAAGTCTATTTTATTTCTAACGCTCCTACTGTTTGTATAGTATACATTTAAACCTACTCTTCCCTGGTCCTGTTTTACCCCTTGTCCTGAGCAACTAATTTTACTTCCCAGGACCTGCTTGTTTTTTGATTCCCACTTTCCCCGACCCCTCTCTACTGGCGAACCCCCCCCCCCCCCCTTCCGAGTGACAATTTCACGCTCCAGGGATGCAGACAACGTCTTTACCCCCTCACGAGACAAGTGTACTCCGTCGCGACAGTACAGGTAGTCGTTGCCATAGAATCGTTGCCAGTTATCAATGAATGCCCAACCATTGTTTGCACAATGTTTTTCCAGTCGGCAATTAATAGCAATTGCCCTGGACAGCCATTCACGACCAACCCCTCTTCTAGGCAAGACACCACATACTATCTGGATCCCTCCCCTATCTCTAATCTTCCCCAGCGCCTCCCTGTACCTCTTGAAAAGTTCCTCACTCCTAACCTTACCTATGTCGTTTCCTCCCACACTAAGACACACTACTGGATTGGTACCCTCCCCTGACAAAACTCTGTCTAACCTCACGGCTACATGCCCTATCCCAGCCCCAGGAAAACACACCCTAGTCCTACGTTTCCTATCTCTCTCACAAAAAGCCCTATCCATAAACCTCACCCGGCTGTCACCAACTACCACGACCTTACCTGTGGGCAGGGTTTGTACAACTTCCCTTTCCTCTTCTTGATCCATACCGTCCTGCCTCTTCTCTTCCTCTCCAGCTTCCTGCAGCACCTGGTAAGGGTTACTGCACTCCACACCCTGGTCAGCTTTCCAAAGCCTGACCCTAGTCCCCTTGGAGACAACCACTCTCCACGCCTGCTCCTCCTTCGCAGGTGTCCTGCTAGGCAGGACACCTACCTGAAGGAGTTCCGTCCTGAGGGCTTCATTTTCCCCCTTTACAGTGTCAACCTCACTCCTCAACTGCCCCAGCTGCCTTAACAGCGTGGCAAGGAGGTCGTCTTTCCCCACACTCCCCTCCTCTTCCCCCATGACACAACGATCCAAAGAGGCCATTTTCCTTGGTCTCTAACGGGAGCACGATCGGGCACCACCTTCTCCAAGCTGGGTCAGAGGTGATCATGTTGGTATGGATGTGTTTAGTTTGTTCTTGGTTACTTATGAGATTGAAATTCTGGGGTGCAGGGATGAGATCTAAATTGTCGAGTGACTGAGCGTGGTCTGTGTGTGGTAAATGTAGGTGAGGGATGGGCGGTTTCGTGACTGTGTGTGGGGGAGTTGGGGGGGGAGAGGGGAGTGTGCTAGGTTCGTGTCGGGGTTGTTTCCTGTTTCCTTTAAGGTAGTGCCGAATAGATCTACTTTGATTATAGATTTTGTTGGATGTGTGTATTGTATAATTCTTTTGCTGTCAGGTGTGTAGGGAGAAAGGGGGGAGGTGTTCTTCCTCTTTGATCTAGGGGTCTTAACTACTAGTTCTGTGTGGGGATGGGCTGCCATTTTCGTTTTGGGTGTTTGAGGTGTTCGGGGAGGATTGATTTTGGTCTGGGTGTTTGTGGTCCGGGAGTTCATGGTAGTGGTGTGAGAGAAGTCAGGTGTAGGCAAGGTCGAGGAGGAGGGGCCAGGAGGTTTTGGACTGATTACTCTGGAGGGTGGGAGGGGCATGATGGAGGGTGAGGTAATGGTAGATTGGTGAGATAAGTCAGGTGTGGGCATGGCAGAAGTGGAGGGGGGATTGTAGTGGTTTCTGTGGGGGGGGGGGGGGGGCATGATGGTTGGGGGTGGTGAAGGTCCGGTCGGAGATGGGGGCAGTGGGGAAGATGAGGTCGGGTCCGGTTCTGAAGGAATCAGGAATGTGTATGGTAGGGAGGCCGTTGGCCTTCAAACCTTCAATTGCTAGTTTCAGAAAAAGTGACCTGTTTCCGTTGCTTAGGGTGTGTGCCAAATGTATGATGTCAATGCCGGGGAAGGGTGGGGGGGGGGGGCGGTCAGGTTTTGTTTGGTCCAGCAAGTGCGGGTGGGGTGGGTCGTGGGTGTAGGGAGTGAGTGGTAGGGAGGTGGAGGTGGTGCTGTGGGAGGTGAGGGTCGGCGGGGAGGGAGTGGTGTTGTGCTGTTGTCTAGTCTGATTTGACATTTATTGCTGATGGCAGAGTGTGGGGCTTTACAGTTGCTGCATTTTGTTTCAGTGGCCGTGCAGTTTCGGTGGGAGTGGCCTTTGTTGGCACACTTTGAGCAGGTTTGTGTGTTATTGCACCGGTTAGTGTTGTGTCCGAATTGGTAACATTTGTAACATTGGTGAACTTTGATGAAGTGTTGAAATTCAATGTCACGTGAGGGGATGATGTTGTTGCCGATTTTTATACCATTTGATTTTAATGCAATGGCATCTGTTTGTGTTGCTGTGGTGATTTTTAGCATGGGAAGGGTTCCCATCCGGGTTGCTGATGTCATTTTGTTGGTGTTGTGGAAGTTGAGTTCAGTGAGGAGATTTTGGTTGTCCAGGATAGGAGGGATGACTTTTTTGCATATAAGGTGCATTTTGCACGGTACTCAGTTGAGCTGAGGACCGTGAAGCCATTGTCTTTTAGTTTTTTACTCACTGCTGGGGAGTGAAATTGGTCGGCGTCTTCATCAGTCTGTACAAAGATTTTGACTATGTCGTCATATATGAAGGATCAGATTTGGAATATCAAGGTTAGCTGGAAGATGAGTGAGGCCAGGTCTGAGCATAGTTGGAGGGTGCGGTCTACTCTAATTTTTATTGAGGGCATGTTTACTACTTTAGAGTGGAGATTTATGGAGATCTCCCCTGACAATTCCCTAATTTCCTGCGCCCCTCACTTAGGGGAGACTGCACTATCACAGAGGTCCCCAGGTGAATCGGCAGGCTGTGCTGACCCTCTACCCTTCACACTAACACGCTCTAGCGAGGTGTGGGGACATAGGGCGTTTCCAGACGAATACTCCCCTGTACGTCAACTGACAGGGGAGTAGGTCCTTTCACGGCACGGAAGAGAGGAATTTGAGTGGTAGAAAAAGGTCTGAAAACTCACTGATGATTCTCTCTTCGCACCAAGCCCCTCAGCAGCATTCGGGGTTCCTAAGGGAGGTCCGATACTGTAGGAGAGGCCCAATGTGTCGATTGAATCAACAGATTTGTCAGATGAAGAGAATTGGAATGTCTGATGTGTGAAATCAGTGGAAGTGGGACAGTGGGAGAGGTCCAAGGTCTAGCTTATCAGCTGTGTCTGTTCCCTCGTCCGTCGTCCCCGTCAGCTGGTCCGTCCCCTCCAGTGTCCGGTCAGCGTCTATGACTAACAAGCGCCATCATGATCCTGAAATGCTAGTGACAGGGGAGAAGGAGGTTCAGGGGAAGAATAAATGGAGGATTGAAGTGAATTTCAGGAGGAGATAATAGGTGCAGTGGCTAAACACCGCTTGCGTGAGGGAGTATAAGTTGGAGGCAGCAGAAACTCGCCCGGACGCGGCTAGGAGGCAGCAGAACAGAGTCAGGTTAGCGTCAGATCAAGCGTCAGGTGCGTGTTGGGTTGGGCCATGGATTCTCAGTGCTTGGTCGGCTTGATTGTGTGTGTTGTTTTCTTGTGTGGAGGAAATGTCTTGGTCTTCTGTCTTGGTATTCTTCTTAGCTTGATGTAGATTTTCTTCGAACTCTCCTCCTCTTCTTGCTCTCTTGCAGTGTCCATTCATTCGTGTTTGGGTCTTGTTGTTCGTCTTCCTCGTGTCTTATGTCCTCATAGGTGTGGAAGAAGTCGGAGACGGTGAGGTTGACCAAGTGGGCTTCAGCTCCACGGGCCTCGTGGTGTTCTTGATTCTGTGTGGCGGGTGTCTTTTCTTGAGTTTTCTTTTCTTGTTTGTTTTTTTCTGCTGTTTTTTTCTTTTCTTGGGAGCGTACAGCAAGATGGGCCTCTTTGTAGCTCAGTTTCTTGTCGAGTCGAGCCTTGGCTATCCTGCATTCCTCCTTCCATTTCGGGCAGGTCCAATCGGCGGAGGAATGTGGGCCGCCACAGGCAGCGCATTTTTTCACTGTGTTGGGGCAGACAGTGTAGTGGTGTCCAGGGCTGCCGCACAGGGAGCAGGTGTCCTCCTGCGCCTCACACTTGTTGACAGTGTGTCCGTAGTGCTGGCATTTGTAACAGCGTTTCGGTCTGCAGTAGGGCTTGACTGGCACAGTTACCCACGCCAGTTGAGCCACCTTGGGTAAGGTTGTATGGTGTCCGATGAGGGCAGTGGTGTCGGACAGCTTCTTCACAACTTAGAGTTGCCCCTTGAGGAGCTCACTCAGCTCTGCTTGGTCCACGTGGGCAATTTCGGCGTGGGAGATTACTCCCAGCTTCAGGTTGTCCCACTTGTAGGCAATCATTTTAAATGGAATGCCGTTGATGTCTGGGATCTCCGCCAGCTGTACGGCCATACCCTTCTCAGCGAAGGTGATCTTGATGTCGCCATGGAGCTTCAGTCGTTCCACTTTGGTGACCCCCATGATCTCATTAGTTTCAAAGAACTTCTTGAGAACTAGGAGGTTTAATTTCTTGGGAAAGGTCGGCGTATCCGGACGTATCCGCGCCACGTTATCAAACTCGTAACCGTTCATGGTGAGGACAAGCGCCCCAGGCCTAGTCGTATTTATACGATTCTCGAGGATCAGGAAAGTGAGGTGAAGGCAGTAACAGACCAATCACCGCACAGTCCGCGAGTGCGGCCTGGTCGGTGGAACTCGTTGCTGATTGGCTGGTAAGCCGGTGACAAGAGATCGGTCAACAGTTGTACACGTCCGTCCGCGCGTTAGACCTAGTCTTGTGGGACTCGCTGAGGTACACGCCTCCTTGGGTAAGGTTGTATGGTGTCCGATGAGGGCAGTGGTGTCGGACAGCTTCTTCACAACTTAGAGTTGCCCCTTGAGGAGCTCACTCAGCTCTGCTTGGTCCACGTGGGCAATTTCGGCGTGGGAGATTACTCCCAGCTTCAGGTTGTCCCACTTGTAGGCAATCATTTTAAATGGAATGCCGTTGATGTCTGGGATCTCCGTGAGCTGTACGGGCATACCCTTCTCGGCGAAGGTGATCTTGTTGTCACCTTGGAGCTTCAGTCGTTCCACCTTGGTGACCCCCATGATCTCAATGGGAACCAAGTCTGTATGGGTAGAAATCGCGGAAGGAAGAGAAAAACTAATTATGGGAGTGATTTACAGGCCCCCAAGTCTGGGCAAAGAAGCAGCTTAGCCCATAGGGCAGGAAATGAGTAGGGCAGCAAAATATAACAACCTGTGCATTATGGGGGATTTCAACTTCAGAAATATTGACTGGGACAACATTGTAGGTGACTATGAATCTGAAGACTTCCTAGACGCAGTACAGGACAATTTTTTGAAACAACTTATTACAGAACCTACTAGAGGTGACAATATATTAGACCTAGTATTAACAAATAAAGAAAATATTATCAGAGATATCACAGCAGGGGAAGAACTAGGTAACAGTGATCACAGAGAAATCAGGTTCACCCTAAATTGGGAAACAAAAAACAATGACAATATGGTCAGAGTCCCAAACTTTCGGTTGCCTGATTATCAGGGATTAGGAAGGTACCTAGGTGAGGTCACCTGGGAACAGTCACATCAGTCCCCAGTAGGAAGGGGTGAGGTCATAGATGACACAACAATTGATCATGATTATAATATATTCCCTAGTATACTACATAAAGCACAAGAACAAAATATACCATACAGAAAAATTAGGTCAAATAAGAATGAACCAAGGTAGATGACCAGAAAACTTAAACATGACAGGAATAAAGAAAGGAATTTATAAGAAATTAAAGGGAGGGGAGCAGCTCAGAAATAGGTATGATGAACTATCTAGGAATGTTAAGAAAAATGTAAGGAAAGCAAAGAGAGACTATGAAGTCAAAATAGCAAGAGAATCCAAGGCGAATCCAAAGGGATTTTTCCAGGTATATAGAACAAAGGTCAAGGACAAAGTTGGGCCTTTAAAGTCAGGGAGGGGGGAAGTGATAAATGGTAGTGAAGAAATATGCAAAGCATTGAACAACTACTACTTATCAGTTTTCACAGAGGAAATTCCAGAGCTGGAACTGATATTTAGGGGAAAGGAAGAAGAGAAATTAAAGAATATCACTATCAGAAAAGAAGATGTTCTTAAGAGGATAAATAAACTAAAGAAGACAAAATCCCCAGGACCGGACGAAATTTTCCCTCGAGTCTTGAAAGAGTGTAGGGAACAGATTAGCGGACCCCTTGTAAATTTATTTACGAAATCATTAGACACCGGAGTTGTGCCAGACTTGTGGAAACAGGCAAATGTAGTACCCATATTCAAAAAGGGAGACAGAGCATCAGCGTCAAATTACCGGCCGATCAGTTTGACGTCAGTAGTGGGGAAATTTCTTGAATCAATTATAGCAGATAGCATCCGATCGCATCTAGAGAAAAGCAAATTAATCTACGACTCGCAACATGGGTTTACAAAGGGAAAATCTTGTCTAACAAATCTGCTGACGTTTTTTAGGAAAGTCTTCGAGGTAGTAGATAATGACGAAAATTACGATGTAATTTACTTAGACTTTAGCAAAGCATTTGCCAGAGTACCTCATCAGAGGCTTCTGAGAAAAATTAAGGCTCATGGTATCGAGGGGAAAGTTTTAAATTGGATAAAATCATGGCTCACCGATAGAACGCACAGGGTCAGCGTAGATGGTGTTAAATCTGAGTGGGGCCGTGTAACCAGTGGGGTTCCCCAGGGGTCAGTACTAGGCCCACTCTTGTTCATAATCTACATAAACGATCTAGATACTGGGATCAGCAGTGACATAAGCAAGTTTACGGATGACACCAAAATAGGGCGGCAGATGAATTCAGGGCAGGATGCAAATGCATTACAGGAGGTTCTAAATAGACTGCAGGGGTGGTCTGAAAAATGGCAAATGAAATTCAACACGAGCAAGGGCAGCATACTTAATATTGGAAGAACAAATACTGATAATGTATACAGCCTTAACAACATCAACCTAGGGAAGCCGACTTGTGAAAGAGACCTAGGGGTACTTGTAAGCCCGGACCTACGGCCTAGAAAACAGTGCGTTAATGTTCGAAATAAGGCAAACAGAGTATTGGGTTTTATATCTAGAAGTGTATGTAATAAGAGTGCAGAGGTCTTATTGCAACTATATCTTGCGCTAGTCAGGCCGCACCTCGATTATGCGGTTCAGTTCTGGTGCCCATATTATAGAATGGATATCAATTCACTAGAGTCGGTGCAGCGAAGAATGACGAAAATGATTCCGGGACTTAGAAACCTTCCATATCAGGATAGGTTAAAGAAACTTAACTTGCATTCCCGAGAAAGACGAAGAGTGCGGGGAGATATGATAGAAGTATTTAAGTGGGTGAAAGGAATCAATAAAGGGGATATAGATAAAGTTCTTATAATATCCGAGCAGGATAGGACTCGGAGCAACGGATTTCAGTTGGATAAGTTTAGGTTTAGGAGGGAGATAGGTTGAAACTGGTTCACAAATAGGGTGGTGGACGAGTGGAACAAGCTTACCAACTTTGTAGTAAGTGCTGGAACTCTGGAAAGTTTCAAAAGGAGGCTAGATAAATTCATGGATGATATAGAGTGGTTGTAACTCTCGACAGGAGCTGCAGGATAGCCAAGGCTCGACTCGACAAGAAACTGAGCTACAAAGAGGCCCTTCTTGCTGTATGCTCCCAAGACAAGAAAAAACCAGTAGAAAAGAAAAACCAAGAAAAGAAAACTCAAGATAGACACCCACCACACAGAATCAAGAACACCACGAGGCCCGTGGAGCTGAAGCCCACGTGGTCAACCTCACCGTCTCCCACTTCTTCCACACCTATGAGGACATAAGACACGAGGAAGACGAACAACAAGACCCAAACACGAATGAATGGACACTTCAAGAGAGCAAGAAGAGGAGGAGAGTTAGAAGAAAATCAACTTCAAGCTAAGAAGAATACCAAGACAGAAGACCAAGACATTTCCTCCAAACTAGAAAACAGCACACACAATCAAGCCGACCAAGCACTGAGAAACCATGGCCCAACCCAATACGCACCTGACGCTTGACCTGACGCTCACCTGACTGTCCTCCCGCCTCCTCGCCGCGTCCAGGCGAGTTGCTGCTGCCTCCAACTTAAACCCCCTCAATCAAGCGGTGTTTAGCCACTGCACCTATTCTCTCCTTCTAAAATTCACAATCCGGAGGAGTGGTGACCCGAGGATCACACACCCAACACAGACAAAAACCAAATACGTGCACGATGTGCTAACAAAATAAACTCAGTCGTGTAAAGCCACGGCACTATCTCTCCCACTACAAATCCCTTCCTAACCTCCTCCCTCTGTCACCTTCCCCGCTTTGACTTTCGCTACCAACAACTTTTTGGAGGCTCTAAACTTGAACTTGAACTGCTTGTGGTAGAACATAAGAACATAAGAATGGAGGAAACTGCAGTGGGCCTATTGGCCCATACTGGGCAGTCCCGTTTACACCAAACCCCTATTGCTCATATAAGCATCCAACCTATGCTTGAAGCTATTCAGCGTATTCGAGTTAATGATGATATTGGGTAACTTGTTCCATTCATCCACTACTCTGTTTCCAAACCAGTGTTTACCTATTTCACGCCTAAATCTAAATTTGTCTAATTTAAAACCATTGTTACGAGTTCGCTCCTGGTTGGATAATTTGAGTACCTTTGTAATCTCCCCTTTCTTTAGCCCTGCCTTCCACTTATACACCTCTATCAGGTCGCCCCTCGCTCTACGTCTCTCAAGGGAGTGCAAATTAAGATGCTTTAACCTGTCTCTATACTCAAGGTTCCTAATGCCCGGGATTAGTCTTGTCATTCTCCTCTGAATTCTTTCCAAGGATTCTATATCCATTCTGTAATACGGTGACCAGAACTGAACTGCGTAATCCAGGTGTGGTCTCACAAGAGCAAGATACAGTTTTAGGATGACCTCGCTAGTCTTGTAACTAACACTCCTTTGTATGAACCCAAGTACTTTAATAGCCTTGTTACGAGCAAAAACACATTGTTTACTTGGCTTAAGGTTCCTACTTATCATTACTCCTAAATCTCTCTCGCAGTCGGATTTCTCTATGGCATTGTTGTTCATCTGGTATCTGGTTTCCCTGTTTACATCTCCTATACTGAGTACTTTACATTTGTCGACGTTGAATTTCATCTGCCATTTTTCAGACCATTCGAAAAATTTGTTTAGATCTCCCTGTAGTTTTGCCGAGTCCTCGTCAGATTTGATAACACGTCCTATTTTAGTGTCATCAGCAAATTTACTTATGTTGCTGTCTATGCCGATATCTATGTCATTTATGTATATAATAAACAATAATGGTCCAAGTACTGAGCCTTGGGGAATGCCACTTGTGACGTTGCTCCAATGGGACTTAGTGCCTTTAATGCTCACTCCCTGTTTCCTGTCCTGTAACCAGGCAGAAATCCATTTAAGGATGTCACCTTTGATGCCATGTGCTTCTACCTTTCTTATTAGTCTTTCGTGGGGGACTCTGTCGAAGGCTTTGCTAAAGTCGAGATATACCACATCATAATTGTGCTCCTCGTCCACCCATTCGAAAACTGATGAAAAGAATGTTAATAGATTAGTTAGGCAAGAGCGTCCGCTTGTGAAGCCATGTTGGGAATCATTGATCAATCTGTGCTTCTCCAGGTGATTTCGAATAGAGTTTGAGATGATTGCTTCCAGTAATTTGCCTATTATTGATGTTAGACTGATTGGGCAGTAGTTAGAGGATAGTGATCTATCCCCCTTCTTGAAAATCGGTTTTACATTCGCTATCCTCCAGGATTATGGTACTACACCTGTTTTTAAGGACATGTTAAACAACTTTGCTAAGGGCATACTAAGCTCTTCCTTACATTCCTTCAATACTCTGGCAAATATCTCATCGGGACCAGGTGACTTATTAGGCTTTAGTTTGTCTATTTGCTTACTAACATCGTTACTAGTCACTACTATCTCACTTAATTTGTTTTCTTCACTATCTCTGAATAGAGTCGGTGCCTCGGGTATCATGTTTAAATTTTCTGTGGTGAAGACTTGAAAAATATTTATTCAAATTATTGCTCATTTCTCTGTCGTTATCAGTGAGTTCGCCTGTGTCTGACCGTATTGGTCCAATCGTTTCTCGTGTTTTAGTTTGATACATTTGGTAGAATCCTTTGGGGTTTGTCTTCGCCTCCCTTGCTATCCTTACCTCATTATTCCTCTTTGCTTTCCTTATCTCGGTTTTAACCCTACTCGCCAATACCCTATAATAGTCCCGGAGGTGAATTTCTCCATGATTTATCCTTCTACTTATAGCCTTCCTTTGGCCAATGATGTTCCTTAAATAATTATTAATCCATTTAGGGTCATTGTTGTCTGATCTGAGTTTTTTGTATGGTATGTTCTGCCTTTGTGCATTAAGTAACTCACTATTTAAATTGTCGTGGAACTCGGCAATCTCAGATCTCGTTATCAGGTCGGTGTCATCTGACAGGTTCACGGCCAAGCACGACACCCCCTCTCTCAGCTGCCTTTTTAAACTGTCAAAGTTCGCCCTTCTGAAATCTGGTACTTTAGTGGAATTTTCCTTACGTCTGCCCTGAAAGTCTAACTAGAATCTAATTTCTTTGTGATCGCTGTTTGCAAATTCGTTCCCTACCTCGACCCTGCTAATGAGGTTTTCTCTGTTTGACGGAACTAAATCGAGTATATTATTACCCCGTGTGGGTTCAGTTATATGTTGACTTAGAAAACAGTCCTGGATAGTCTCGAGAAAATCTTCTGCTTCTGAGTTACCTGTAAGGTCAGTCCAATCTATTTGGCCAAGGTTAAAGTCGCCTACTATACAGACTTTGTTGTGTATGGAAGCCCTGCGCATTTCATCCCAGATAAGTCGCTCTTTGACTCTATCAAGATTGGGAGGTCTATATATTACTCCTGTGATTAATTTTTCTCTACCGTCGATTAATTCTATCCAAATTGTTTCTGTATTCCGGTCAGTTTTTATTTCCTTATTTATTTCACACTTCAGATTATCCCTAACATAGATTGCTACTCCGCCTCCTTTCCTGGTCTGCCTATCGGTATGGAACAGTTTGTAACCCGCAATTAGGTATTCGACTGGTAACTCACGTGTGTCTAGGTTGATCCATGTTTCAGTGAATGCAATTATATCGATTTTTTCGGTACATACCAAGGCCCTAATATCATCCATTTTGTTCCTCATACTTCTACTGTTTGCGTAGTATACATTTAAGTTAGTCGTGTTCTGAGTCCTCCCCTTACCGCGTTTAGTTTTAAACTACCTGTCTAATTCAGTTTTGTCATCATTCCTAACACTCTTTCCCTGTAATCTTTCACTTTGTTTACCCGCTCCCACTGCAGTCTCCTCCACCCCCGTGCTCATATGTTATCCTAGCAGTTTAAAGACTTCGATATCTTTTGAACTGCCCCCTCTAGAGCCCCAGCCAGGGTTGCTACTCCATCCCTAGACAGGTGCACCCCATCCCTAGCATAAAGGTCCCTTCTGCCATAGAAGCGGTACCGCTCTTGCCTCGCAAGCAAGATGTCTCGGGTTCGATTCTCGGGCAGGCGGAAGATGTTTGGACACTCTTCCTAGCCCCCTTGGTCCCTGTTCACCTAGCAGTAAAATAGGTACCTGTTGTAAATCGAAAGGTTGCGAATTCGTATTCAGGGAAAGTTGTTGGAGCTTCTAAACTTGGAACTAACACAATCCGGAGGAGTGGTGACCCGAGGATCACACACCCAACACAGACAAAACCAAATACGTGCGCTCTGCGCTAACCCAAATAAACGCAGTCGTGTAAAGCCACGGCACTATCTCTCCCACTACAATTCCCTTCCTAACCTCCTGCTCCTTCCTCTGTCATCTTCCCCGCTTTGCCTTTCGCTACCAACAACTTTTGGAGCTTCTAAACTTGGAACTGGAATGCTAAACTAGGAAAAGGCGATTGGCTGGTAAGTGGACGGCGAGTGATCAGTCAGCAGTTGTAGGGGAGAGTATCCACTACAACATAAGAAAACGAAATTATTTGTTGGGTGGTTTGAGACGAGACTAAAATTCTATCTGATTAAATCAAAGCAGACATTTTACTTAATATTTAAACAAGTAGACTTGTTATACCATAGTAATTTGTTACGTCGTGCTTGAGAAAATTATAAAGGCAGTCTAGTGTTATTGCGTAAGTGACCAGGGTGAGTGGGGAGAAGGAGGGCAGATGCGTGACTTAGCCCTCATATCTTTCATTGGTCTTAAAAATATGAGTTATTTAAGAGAGGACAGATATGTAGTTATAAACATATTAATTTTCTTTATTTGACACAGCAACTAAAAAATATATATTTAACATTAAAAAAATAGAAAAAAATTCTAAAAACCAGAATGAGATTCACATTGCTTAGAGGTGCATAATTGGCGATTCATGGGCCCAGGGATGCCAAATTACTTACCAAATTAAGTGCCAAAGGAACATTGTCATATCTAAGTTAACTATGATTCTTAAATAAAAAAACCCAGAAATTAATAAAAAATATAAAATATTTATAGAATTTTTTCAATGTATGGGAGGTTTTCAAAAATTTCTTTCAAACTTTCAGGGTTGTGGTGGCAACAAATTTCAAACAGTGGCCCCACAGGTCACTGTTGGCCATCGCCCTTAGCACACAGACAAGCACACCCAAACAGTTCAACAATTGAGCCATTTTTCAATAAAGACTGGGAAAGGATATCACTATTTTGTTTAATAAATTCATGAAACAGTTTATGCAATCAAGTTTTACATTATTTGACATTTTGATGCACATTACAGACAGTAGGTAGACGGGGGTTGACCAGAGCTGGTGCGAGACCATCCATGCTGGACAGGCTACAGACCATCATTCAAAAGCAGAGCTACTGAATGATAAATTTTGGTGACAACATGTGTTATGCATAATTTCTGTAATCTAAAGAATAGATTGTGTGAATTATTACTTTACCTTTTTACCCTGCATCTTGAATGTTTGGGTCAGCACTTAAGTACATCTAGCCAGTCTGTACCTGTCTCTCACCCACGTGAAACGTGTGTTCACAAAGCTCATTACACATACGCTTCATCCTTTATTAATGCTCAGATAATAGCGTTAATTATGGTGATATCCTAGTTATTGTGCAATAGTTTATTTTCTTAAAAAATGGAGAGACCATTCAGGTTTGAAAACTTTACCCATCAACATTTATTTGTATTACTGTACTTCTAGTGTTCCTTTAATACGACTCTACAGAATCTTCATCAGTGATTACAACAGGTAAACGGAAGATAGCAACCTTGTAATTTTTTGCATCTAGTGGTATTTAGTGCACAGTTTTGACCATGGACAGATTCTGAGCTAGGAAGTGGGGAAGATATTTTTTTATTTTTGTTTTACATTCAGAGTTAAAAATCAAGTGCTTTACAGTTCTTTTTTTTTCTTCTTTTTTTTACCTTATATGAAAGCTCAAACTATTATGAAGGCAAAAGTATGAAATTGATGCAAAAATAACAAACCCTTGATCTGAATACTGTATACTGGTGTCATGAAGGTAATGAAGGCTAACCTGTTAAACTAATGATCCATATTACGCTTACACGTTCACAAAACCTTCTGAGTCTCCCAGTGGGAGTGTCCTCCGTTCTTCCTGGTTCTTTGATGACGTCATCGAGATGTCGTATGTTTGTTGACCAATTGTAAACTCTTTCTGCTACCGAGAACCTGTAAACCTTTTTTTTTCACCTATGATTAGCAGAGACTCTGATACTCAGTGAAATTGTGGTAGGGAGGTTAACTGAGGAATGAGTTGATATTCCTGGAAGGGAACCTTTTAAAATCTGCTCCTCAGGTTGTAGCAAGGCGTTGCGTGTTGGGACCTGTTGCCATCCAACCTTTTGTGATCAATTTAATTCTTGCTTTGATAGCTCAGTCAGAGCATTGTTTGTAAAGATAATAGTAGGGAATGAAACTGAGTTCGTAGTCTCAGTTTCAAACGTCAGAGAGTTACAGTAACGTAATTCAGTGAAATGGTTGAGTAGGTGGAATCCGTGACTTTAGCGTGGGTGGAAGGCGGCAGTTCATTTTCAAACCAGTAAGCGCCATGCTCCTCTACCCACAGGTAGGTCACCCCACCTTCTCCGTGTTGTAATTCGCCATTTTTAAGTGATTTGACCTAACTAATAGTTTGATTGTGCAAGTGCTACAGTAACATAGTTAATATCCCTTGAGTGAAGTATTTTATGTCCTTACTTAATATCCCTTTGAAACGTTGAGGTTCGTTATAAACCGTGAGTAAGCGCCACGCTCCTCCACCCACAGGTCCCTATCGCAGCCTAGGCCGTGTCTGTAGCGTGGATGACGCATCCACTAGTCTGGGGAGATGTCTGAGGTCCAGTAGAGTCGGGTATCCCCGTGAACCCCGACCGTCAGAAGCTCTACTACCACCTATGGGGCCCATAGCTGGCCAGTATTTCCCCCTGACGCCATGCCCTGTGGTGAACCCGGATCGTCAAGCCCACAAACCACTGCCAGCCCCATCATTGGTGGATGAGTACAATACATAACTCTGAAAGGCTATTTGTGTGGTGGTGTTAGTCCACCGGAATTATCGGAGTGTTGGAAGGTGTCACTTGGTAATGAGAATCCCATGGCGGCCGCTGGAGTATTGCCCCTGGGGTATTGAGTGTTTTACTGGCAGGTGCCACTGGTTTTATTGGTGCTAAGGTGCTGTGAGAGTTTGTGTGTTTTGGTGTTTATACACCCGGTAGTGGTGCAAGTAAATTGAGCCTGAGGGCATGGTACCAGGAGTTCCTATTTTGGGTGCATGCAGCATCTTTCCTGTAACCATTTTTGTGTCTCAATAAAAAGTGTATATGTATGTGGGTCTATGATTCACCTATGGTATTCACCGTTGTTCTCTCCCTAATACTCGATACTATATTTACATGTACCCATGGGCCTTCCTCTCACGTCACGCTACCAGGTCAGAGTATCAACGTAAGCTGTAAGAGTGCCCTCGCAGGGTGGTAGCTTGTGTTGCGCGCTCTTACAATTGGTGGCCTCAGTGGTTCAGCAGTAAGTAGTAGCAGCCCGCGCTCTTACACTGGTGCTTGAAAATAAAAGTATCTCCATGCATAAAAGACAACTCAGTGGGAAAGAAAACCAAGATTTCCCATACGCAAGAGGGTGCTGTTGTGGGGTTTCGTGATGTGGGTTCACACTCAGGATGGGTTGGAGAAAGGAAACTCACAATGCGCTCTCTGTATGTATATTGTATTGGATGTACCGTGCAGCTTAGTGCTGGGAAGCTGCTGCGTGGTTAGAAGCGTTGAGTAGAGAGAGCTGGTTGTTGAGTAGCTTGCTCAGAGGAGGTGTTGCGTGCTGTGTGGCTGTAGGTAGAAGAAGACAGTTCACAGCCGTGGTTGAGAGCTTATATAGCTGAGGTAGGCGTGGCTTGATAGCTGACCTCCCTTTGTCAGACGTCGCTAGTAGCCGACCTTAGACCACGAGGCATTGGCTGGGGAACCCGAAAAGGGATCGGCTAGTCAGCGACAAACGGCAGTTGTAGTTGTAGGGGAAATATCCACTACACTGTAAAGCCATTACAAGTATACCCTGTAAGCCAACACCCCATTAACTGATGTTTTGCATCGCCGACGATTACAGTATTAGGGAAATATCTCGCAAGTGTTGTTGACTACCCCTTTTGATCCAATGGTTTGGGGAGGAGAGGCAGAGTTCTTTTAAGTTTGGCAGGCGGTAATGTGGTGGGAATTCTTGCAGAGTACGCAAATTTGTATTTCTCTCATTTCTTTCTCTTCCCTTTTATTGTTTCTCTTCTCTTTTTTCTTTCTCTTCTATTTTTCTTCTTTCTCTTCTCGTATTTTGTTTCTCTTCTAGTTTCCTCATTCTCTTATCTTCTCTTCTCTCGGACTTTGTGTGTTAGGTGTGTTGTGCAATCATGCCCAAATGCCCCAGCAATAATTTCTCTTCTGTTTAATCCATAAATGATGGTTAGCATTTCAAGTAGAGTATAAATTCTCTTTACTTGGGATAGTGTGGTACAATCAGATTTATATAAGCCTAATGAGAACTAATAGACATGAGATAACACTTGATGTATGGGACTGGCCATTGCCACAATCGCACGTTTGTTTTTATTTTGATTACTATACAGTATCCTCATATGATCAGCATATTATGGTGTACAGGTATGTTTCATCATAAGTAATATAACAGTATTAAATAGAACAAAATATGGTACAGTACTGTATATAATTTGACTTCAAAATAAAAGACAAGATAAATAACAAGGGAAGAGGTTCCCTGACCACTCACCCTCTCCCTATTGTAAAGAACATAAGAACATAAGAAAATAAGGAGTCTCACTTGAGACCTGAACCTCGGCGAGGTTGGTTCTCCCGGCTCCCCGATCCTTCCCCCCGAGGTACCGCGTGACCATGATCATGATCACCCTAGCCCAGGCGAAGGTTGTGAGACTGATTCCGGTCGAGCACCCTTCGCGCAAGAAACTAAATCTTCTTGTGATTAAAGATTTTTTTGACCACATTGGACTAAAGGGGGTGACAGGGGTCGTCCGGAGTAGCGGTGGTACCCTTGTCATCACGTTCGAAGAATGGGGGCAGGCCCACAAATTACCCCATCGAACGATCATCAATGGAGTCGACGTCATGTTTGACGCCCTACTTCAGGATAACTTGGTTTTGGGAGTCATTTCCCACTCTGAAATTGAGTATCTCGAAAGAGACGAACTTGGCGAGCTGATTGGAGATCAGCTCGCAGTACTTAGGAAGCTGACCAGCACAACTGCCCTGGTTGGTTCTCCTAAGGAACTTCCCAGCTCCGTTATACTGGGTTGGGAGAAAATCCCAGTGAAACCTCAACAGCCAAAACCCACTCGTTGCTACAATTGCCAGAAATATGGCCATCTGGCGAGGAAGTGTCGCGCTCCCAAGGTGTGCTCTAGCTGCGGGGCACCCGGCCACACCGACGCTGACTGCCAGGCGGCCGTTAAGAAGTGCGCGGCTTGTGGTGGCCCTCACTCCTCCTCCGACCGGCTTTGTCCCAAGTGGAGGGAGGAGTGCAGGGTGGCCAGGCTGCGGTCTAAGGAAAAGTTGACTTACAAGGAGGCTCTCCTTGCAGTCAAGACTCTAGAAAAAAACAACCAAGACCGAAACAAACAAGAAAAGAACAAACAAGACAAAAACGAACAAGAAAAGAACAATCAAGATATCAACAAAGAAGAACCTGATAATATTATAGAAGACCAGACAGAACAAGACCAAAAAGAAGAAGACGAAGAACAAGAAGTAGAATGGAAAGTAAAAACTAAAAGAAGAACAAAGAGAAAAAAGAAGACCAACCAATCAGCTTCGGCCGAAATAGCCTAACGGCGAAGAGGCCAGAAATCCCAAACAACTTGAACTAAGGAGTCTGCAATAGGCCGGTTGGCCTGTGCATGGCAGCTCCTGTCGAGAGTTACTACCACTCTCTATCATCCATGAATCTATCTAGCCTCCTTTTGAAACTTTCCAGAGTTCCCGCACTTACTACAAAGTTGCTAAGCTTGTTCCACTCGTCCACCACCCTATTTGTGAACCAGTTTCTTCCTATCTCCCTCCTAAACCTAAACTTATCCAACTTGAATCCGTTGCTCCGAGTCCTATCCTGCTCGGATATTATAAGAACTTTATCTATATCCCCTTTATTGATTCCTTTCACCCACTTTAATACTTCTATCATATCTCCCCGCACTCTTCGTCTTTCTAGGGAATGCAAGTTTAGTTTCTTTAACCTATCCTGATATGGAAGGTTTCTAAGTCCCTGAATCATTTTTGTCATTCTTCGCTGCACCGACTCTAGTGAATTTATATCCATTCTATAATAGGGGCACCAGAACTGAACCTCACAATCGAGGTGCGGCCTAACTAGCGCAAGATATAGTTGCAATAAGACCTCTGCACTCTTGTAACTTACACTTCTAGACATAAAACCCAATACTCTGTTTGCCTTATTTCGAACATTAAAGGAGAGGGTTGAGGTGAGGGGTGGGACTGACTGTGACGTATTTGCCTGTTTGTTGTTTTTTTTCCAATATTGTATTCTCATTTCTTCATAAATAATATAATATATGAAAATAATAATAGAAAAAATGTGATATGTAATTTGCAAAATGACTAAAATAAAAGGACAAGCTGTATCAGAAGGTAATCTCTTCCATACCCGCCGACTGCCATCAAGGTCACCTTTTGGCATGAATACGTATTATTGATTCATATTCTACCATGATCAGTCTCTTGTGGAGTACATTTCATCATAAATAATATTATAAAGTCTTCAATAACATAAAATATAATATATAATTTTTATTTTTACTTTAGAATAAAAGGATACATTGTATCGAAGGTGATGTCTCTTTTTCTGTCTGTTTTTCTTTTATCCTCTTCACCACTGATCGGCTCGTTAGCCGCTTGGGCGATCGGTCACATCTCTGTTATGCACTGTTGGCAAGTACTGGGCATGCACCGGCTCCCGTATGTACCTGAACTGCTCCAGTGTTGGTCACGTCTGGTCTTGAAAGAGCTCACACTTGGTGCCGTCACAACACTTTCTGGCAGATTGTTCCAAGATTTCACAACTCTCACTCCGAAAAAGTTTGCCCTCACAGTTTTCTGGACCTGCGGCTTCTTCAATCTTGAGCTGCGACCCCTTGTGGGCGAGAGTCCGCCAGCTCCAGGTAAGGACACTCGACTGAGTAGTGCCCCTTGAGCTGCTTATACACCTCAATTAGGTCACCCCCTGCTCGTCTGTAGTATAAGCTAGGCAACTTCAGGTGCTCCACTCTCTCAGGGTAGTTGAGGTGCCGAAGTTCAGGCACCAGTCTGGTGGCCTTCCTTTGAACATTTTCAACCAACTGACAGTCCCTAGCATATCTCGGGGACCAGACGGGGTGACAGTACCAAGGTTATGCACATAAACCTCTCCTCCGATCTTGTCCCACCTACCTCCATTACCTTGGGCCCCAACACACTCCAGGTTGTGGACTCCACCAAGCTCCTTGGCATCACAATAGATAAACTAAATTGGAAAACAAACGTCAGTACAGTTGTCAAATACTCCAGTTTTCTCCGCCGACTCAAGTCCCTCAGAGATCCTGCCCCCGACCTCCTCAGTGTTTACTCAACTTTCATACTTCCCAAGCTCACCTGTGGGTCGTATGCTTGGTCCTCCTCCCTGTGAGATTGTGAGACGGAGTATCATCATACGATAAATTTTCCCATGTGTGGAGGTAGGAGTTTGTGGCAGCGCCCGGTTGTCAGTCACCATCTGACGCTGCCAGAGTAAAGTCTGCAAAGAACCTGGTCTATCATTCAAACCTCACATGGCGCAGTGAGTAGGATGCCGGGGCCCGACACGCCATAACAGACCTGACGAGGATGCCAACATGGCCCCTACACGTCCAAGATTCTCGACGCCCTCAAGGGGACGCCAGGGCATCTCTACACCGGCGGGGAACACCACACGCGCCCAGCAGCGGACCATGAGTGCATTGATGGCTCAGATGACGTCTCAGCTACTGGCGGCCACGGTCATGTTCCTATGCCGGTCATGAAGCCCTCAGCAGCGGTCGCTCCAGAGAAGTGTGAGGCAGAAATGCCAGCAGCGGCGTTTAGGACATGGAGGCGGTCCATGGAGTTGTGGGTACTGTTGAACGGATGGTCACAACTGGTTGCCACACTCCACATTCGCCTGAACTGCATCCCTGCACTCCAAAGAGTGTTTGACTCGAGATATCCCAGCGGTCAGTGGGAGCAGCTCTCGCCCAAGGAAGCCCTTGACGCCATCAGTGGAGTAGTTCTTCAATCGTCAAACCAAGCTGTGAAATGGAACGAGTTTTTCAACAGCAAACAAGGTGAAGAGGAGCCCATGAAAAGGTATTTTCAACGATGCTTAGCAGAGGCAGTGGCGTGTGAATTTAAATGTCCCACCTGCGATAACGACCTCTCTGAGTACATGCTATTACGTAAAGTTATGGTGGGCCTGAGTTTACCCAGTGTTGAAAATGGAAATTTTCCAGGGGTACTCGGGTTATAATAGTGTTAAAGTGCTTAGAAACAAGTGTATGTTTTTTGAGGCAGCAGTGAGAGATGCTGGTGTATTGTGTCATACGTCTGGCCAGGCAATGGAGGGAACAGGGTGAGTCTGAGGTAGCTGCCGCCCTACCTGGACACCCCAGTCGCGCGCACTGTGGGATCTGCGGCATGACACATGCCTCGGGAAAAAGCAACTGCCAATGAAAATGGGGCCACATGTCGCACTTGCTCTAAGGTTGGTCACTTCAAAAGGTGTTGTAGGAGTAAGATAGTCCTAAGTGCTTCTGTGACTGTGTCAGGTGCTGTCACAGTGGCAACAGTCCAGCTATCCCGCCACCCCAGGTTACAAGTGTTCATGACCCAGGCTGGGGGCAATTACCCCGCCACCCCTGTGCTGGCTGTGGCTGACACGGGTGCTATGGTGTGTGTGGCAAGGCCATACCTGCTCCGGGACATTGGTTTGTGTCCGGGGCAACTTCGGGCCCGTAATGGCCCGAGGGAAGTGGCGAACAAACAGCTCAAGTGTCTGGGGTCCGCCCCCTGCCGCCTCAGTGTGGGCGAGGGGTCCACCGTCCAGGAGGTCTACTTCGTGCAGACAGCCAAGGCCCTCTACCTGTCATTGGAGGCCTGCAAGTGCTTCAACTTGGTGCCTGTCGACTTCCCGCTCCATAGGCGTGCTGTGGCTGCTGTGGGCGATGGAGGGGGACAACACGCTACTGACGACCTACCTCTGAACCCTGGACCTGAGAGCAGTCGTGTCCCTCCTAGGCCAGTTGAGATACCCTTGCCTCCTTTGGAGGAGAATGTGGCCAGGTTGGAGGCATGGCTGCTCACGCACTTTTCATCCACTGCATTCAACACCAGCAGGTCCCAACTGCCAGTCATGACTGGTCCCCCTCACCGTATCCACCTGACGCCCGGCATGACCCCCTACGCCTGTCACACACCTGCTCCCGTTCCGAAACACTGGGAAGTGGAGGTGAAGGCCCAGTTGGAGGAGGACTTCAGGAGAGGCGTCATCCAGCCACTGCCTGCTGGTGAGGCTATGGAGGGGTGCACCAGGATGGTCGTGGTGGCCAAGAAAAACAGTCAGCCCAGGCGCACTGTAGACTTCCAACGCCTCAATGCAAGCTGTCTGAGGGCGACGCACCACACACCTGCACCATTCGACATAGTGTCCGGGGCGCCAGTGCACTTGTTCAAAACCGTCGCCGACGCCTTCTGGGGATTTCATTAGGTGGAGTTTGAGGAGGAGAGTAGACGCCTGACCACATTCATCACACCGTAGGGCCGTTTTCGATACTGCAGAACGCTCATGGGACATTGTTCAGCGTCAGATGCCTACACCAAGAGGTTTGACGATGCTATTCAGGATGTGCCTCACAAGTACAAGTGCGTGGATGACACTCTCTGTATGACTCCAGTGTGAAGGGGGCGTTCTGGCACATCTACGATTTTCTGGAGACCTGCGCCCGCACAGGTATCACACTGAAACCAGAAAAGTTCTTGTTCTGCAGGAGAGAAGTCGAGTTTGTGGGTTTCCTCCTGGGGTGGGACCTCTACCAGCCCACTGCCCAACGTCTGTCAGCCATCAAGGACTTCCCCATGCCTGATCAGCCATCAATCACTGACATCAGGTCCTGGCACTGCCTGGTTAACCAGTTGGTTCCCTTCCTTGCCACTGCACCTGTGATGGAGCCCTTCCGTGAGCTCCTCAAGAAGCCAGTGGGCAAGCGGGTGTATTGGGACGACCAGCTGCGGCTCAAGTTTTGCCAGGCCCAGGACACCATCTGTCAGTTGGCCAGGGACGGCTTGGTGTACTACGACAAATCCAGGCCTACGGCAGCTGTCACGGATTGGACCAGGGAGGGCATCAGCTTCGTCGTCCTGCAACAATACTGTGCTTGTGCCTTTCCAGAGACGCCCTTCTGCTGCAGGGGAGGGTGGCGGTTGGCTCTGTGCGGTAGCCGACATCTGAGCACAGCCGAGGCCGGCTATGCTGCAGTAGAAGGGCAGGCCCTGGCTGTGGTATGGTGCCTGCGCAAGGCCAGGCTGTTCCTCCTTGGCTGCCCGAACCTCATTCTGGTGACGGACCACCGCCCCTTAGTTGGCTTGCTAGGGGTGTTACGAGTTGGGGATTTAGAATATAGTTAAAAGTCTACCCAGATCCCAACAGGTAACAACTAAAAAAAAACAAAGACAATCGGACTATAAAAGGGTAGACAAAGGATGAGAGTTTTTGTTGTGTATAATAAAGTACCATAAATTCCTTAACAAAATATTCAGCTATCTACAATTTACCCTTAATCATACTTAACCTAAACATTAACACAACATACAATAATTTGAAGCAAGTGGACGTGGGGGAGGCAATATAAGATTACAAATACTTAAGTGCGGAGCTGAGATGGCTGACGAGTAAGGCTGAGTATTGTAGAAGACGGTAGGTAGTCACTATGCCGTAGGTTTCCAGATAGGTGATCCTGTGGTCACTTCCCAGAGTGAAGTCAACTCTCCTCAAACTCGAGCTGACAAAGAAGACTTGGAGGAGGTGACGCAGCAACCAGGATATGGAGAAGGGAAACCCTGGAGTGGTAACTAAGACGAGTCATACTCGTGTTTCGTCCCTAGATGGCGTTGCTCGTGGTGCTGGGTAGGTAGATCAAGACAATTGGTGGCGGGGTTCGTAACAGGGGACAGAGCCCTCACGGATGTGGCGAATCCGCTCCTGTTCGGGCTTAAGGAGAAGACCCTGCAGTTCCGGTTCACGGTCAAGTACTTGCCAGGGAAGCGGAACTGTGCAAGTGACACCCTATCCCGCTTCCCCTCCCTCAGGGCGGCGCCCGACGCGGAGGACATGGACCAAGAGGAGGACCTGTGCGCTGCAGTGTGTGCAGTCACAATCACAGCACTGGATCAGGATGGGTGCATCACTATGGACGAAGACACAGTGTGCAAAGCGGCTGCGGACGACCCAGTATACCAGATTCTAGTGTCGAGGGTGCTGGCGGGCGACTGGAGCCCCCACAAGTCACAGGAGGTGGCCTGTCTGCGCCAGTGCTTCTCGGTGAGGGACAGGTTGGCTGTGGTCAGGGGTTTGGTCACCTACACCTTTGACCCGAGCTGCGTGCGCCTTGTCATCCCCGACTCCCTCCGCCACCGGGTCGCCGTTAACGTGCACGTGGTGCACCAGGGCCTCGACTCCATGCTCAGGCGGGCCCGGCAGTCTGTCTATTGGCCTGGCATGGAGGGTGAGCTGCAGTATCACGGATCCCGGTGTGCTGCTTGCGAGACCCACGCCCCTTCCCAGCCTCCGGAATCGTTGGTCTTGACACCAGCGCCAGACTATCCTTTTCAGCAAGTGGTGGCCAATTTGTTCCACCTGCAGGGCCACACGTACCTAGCATATGCTGTCCGACTCACAGGTTGGCTGGAGATCGCCCACTTCCCCAAAGAGGCCACCTCTGGAAAGATCATCGCCCGTCTGCCGGGTTACTTCACGAGGTAGGGGGCACCTGAGCAGATCTCCACGGATGGAGGTACCAACCTTGCCAGCCTTGAGATGACAGATTTCCTCAAGTCATGGGGGGGTCGAGGTGCGGCTCTCGTCGGCCCTCTTCCCCCAGTCCAATGGCAGAGCAGAGGCTGGGGTCAAGGCCGCCAAGAGGCTCCTCAGGTATAACACTGGGCCCGGAGGTAGCCTGGACTGCGATAGGACATCCCAGGCCCTCCTCCAGTACCTGAACACGCCTCTGCGGGGGTTGAACAAGTCGTTCGCCCAACTTGCCACCGGCCGCCAGCTTTGTGACGTGTTCCCGTGGCCAGACAGCACTATAAGGTGGACCAGCACTGGCGGCGGGCACTTCGTATGAGGGAGGTGCACTTGACCGAAACCCAGAACGGGATCCTTCTGTCGCGGGGGAGGTGTCTCGCCAGCTGGCTCCCCTAGCAGTGGGCACGCAGGTGCGTGTGCAGGACGCGCTACCAAGCTCTGGTATAGGACAGGCATAGTGGTGGAAGCCCGCCCTTACAGGCAGTATGCAGTCAGGTTGACTGGCAGTGGCAGGGTGTTCATCCACAAAAGACGCCACCTGTGATGCGGCGCCACCCCTGTGCCTACCACTCCTGTGGTGCATCACGCAATGCCTCCTGAACCCCCTTCTGCAGTGCCCTCCAATGTGCCCTCCATACCCGTGCCCTCGCTCACACCCCCGGCCCCTCCCCAGACGAGCGTGGCCAGGCCCGGGAGAGGCCGCAGGCCCCCGGGTTGGTTGGCTGACTACGTGGTGTAATGTATGTGGTGTAAAATTAGTTTAGATGTTTTTTTTGTTTTTTTCCTGTGTGTCTCTTTGTTTGACTGTTTTTTCTTGCATTATTGTTTTTTATGACTGCATTGTTTTCCTTTCGTTAGTTCAAATGTGCATTGTCATTTCCTTTTAACTTGGGGGGGGGGGGGTGGAGATATGAGATTGTTAGATGGAGTACCATTGTACGATATGTTTCCCCACGTGTGGAGGTGGGAGTTTGTGGCAGCGCCTGGTTTCCAGTCACCATCTGACGCTGCTATAGTAAAGTCTGCAAAGAACCTGGTCTATCATTCAAACCTCTCACACTCCCTAAATGCTACACAACGTAAACACCTGGAAAAAGTGCATGAGAGGACATGCAAGATAATTCTCTCCCCTTCCTCCTCCTCATATCAAGAACCACTCAACACACCGGCTTCTACTTCCACCCGAGATCCCTCACCTGCGAATTGCTGTTCTACACCACAATCGCATCCAGCCCATACGAGCACATACCGATCGCTAGAAGAACAGCCCAGTCCCAACCATTGTAAAAGTTATCAACAACTCCTAATCAACCAGTGTATTCACTCCCAGACAATCTTACGTTTTTGCACTATGTTGAAATGCCCTTATTGTTTAACCTTCTCCCCACTTAGTTATTATATTTATATATTATTTGTCAATCAAGTGACCCATTCCCCAATTATGTAACTGTATATTTTCAGCCTTCCAGCTGCCATGCTCTTTCAATAAACCGTGAATAATAATAATAATAATAATAATAATCATAATAATAATAATGATAATAATAATAATAATAATAATAATAATGATAATAATAATAATAATAATAATAATAATAATAATAATAATTATTATTATTATTATTATTATTATTATTATTATTATTATTATTATTATTATTATTATTATTATTATACAATGCCACATTTCACAACCAATTGTGGAGCATTAATGCTATAAAAGTTGTAGAAAAACTATTAAAATACTCTAATATGGCATCTAAATAAAGATATTATAATATAAAACTATAAAATAAGAAAAATAAAGAACTTGTGTAAGTGGGGGCGGAAGGAAAGTGAGCCACCTGATAACTAAGTAGCCCCTATCACTCAGCCTACAACCCTCCTCCCTCAATGTGTCGTCATATACACACACACACACACATTTATTTTGGTGTTAATACAGTAAAACCAAAAATACAGTACCGTATTTTATGGCAGAGTATTTTGGAAAAAAACCTTTTGTGTGTATTTCCCTCCTGTAGCCATAGTTTTCTTAAAATAATATATACAGTACCAGGTAATGTGAGAAATGAAAAAAATAATTCCAATAAATATGCTACAAAAAAATACTGCGTTACCAAATCAGTAAATAAAAGCCAAATAAAAGTTTAACACAGTCGCCATTTGCATACACTCCCTGTTTCACCATAGTAACAAAGACCAGCTCGGATGCCGAATCCCTAGCACGCTTCCCTAGCCCCTATACACTGCGCTCTCCTCCCGTTATGTGTTTGCCCTGAGGACACTCATTTCTTTTACTTCTTCACAATATGTATGTAGGATAGTGTGTGCATGTAATTGAGTAAAAATAAATGAAGAAAGTTATGTATATCTACCCAAAAATATGAGTTGAAAAACAACCATAACACCATAACTTGGCCCAGTAGCCTGGTGGTTACAGTGACGAGTTTAACCAGGCTACAATACCATAATTAATCACTACTAAGAACTATTGTAAGAGCGCGCAACACAAGCTGCCACCCTGCGAGGGCTTGGCACTCTTACAGCAGCTTACATTGATACTCTGACCTGGTAGCGTGACGTGAGAGAAAGGCCCATGGGTACATGTTGTTATATATATGTATGTTTATATGCTGCCTTTATTGAATATATATATTATATATTATGTTACTTCTTATCAAAGTCAGAAAGTGTTTAGCTTGTGTAAACACGAAATGTGTTAGCCACGTTGTATCCAAGAACAGAGAATAAACGCCCAGCCAGACCGACCATGTGCTTGTCATTCTCCCATTAAATAACGCAAGATACTACACTGGCGACGAGGATGGGATTCACAAAGTGTTGGTGAAGTCCTTGAAGAGAGGATAGTGACCACTGAAGGGAAGGCTACTCTGAACCTGGAGAATTTAAGTGAAGAGAGCAACCATGGCTGGTGTCAGTGGATACATCGGACGATTGGGGGAGTATGATGTAGACAAGGAAGATTTCACATCATATTGTGAGAGAATGGACTTCTTCTTTCTGGCAAATGAATTAATGGACGACGGTGGTGATGCTCAGAAGAAGAAAGCCCTTCAAGAGAAAAGGAAAGCAATCTTTTTGACAGAGGTAGGAGCTAATGTTTATTCTACTCTGGTCAATCTGCTTACTCCAGACAAACCCAAGGACTCCTCACTGATTCAGATTACCAAGATTCTGAAGCAACATTTTGATCCTGCTCCACTTGAGATCGCTGAAAGTTACAGATTTGGCACCAGAGATAGAGGTAAAGATGAATCAGTAAGTAATTATATAGTAGCTTTGAAGAAGTTATCCATTCACTAACTTTGGACAGTTCTTGAACCGAGCTCTAAGAGACAGGTTTGTAATAGGCCTGAATTATGAAAAAATACAGTATAAGTTAATGAACACCACTAACTTAACTCTTGAAAGTGCATGTCAGATAGCTACAAGCATGGAATTGGCCGAGAAAAACACTAGAGAATTTGTTCCCAATGCTGGTAGTGAAACAGTTAGCAGTAGTGGCTCAGTGTGTAAAGTAACTGTAGCTAAAAGGAATAAGTATACCACAAAACAAGGAACACATGCTGATCTAAAATGTAAAAGGTACCGAGGGAAACATGAAAGCTTTCAGTGTAAGTTCAAGAATTCAAAATGTTACAATTGTCAGCGTATTGGACATATTGCTCCTGCCTGTAGAAGTGATAAAGGTAGAGTATATGCCGTTGAAGGTGGAGATAATGATAATGATGAGAGTGCCCATGTATTTACTATTTACGCCAGTCGTGAAGAGAAAGTTAAACATAGGTATAATGTGGACTTGTGTGTTAATGACACACCTGTAACCATGGAAATGGATACTGCAGCTGATTTCTTTATAATGAGTATAGATATGTATGAGAAACTATTTGCGCATGTGCCTTTAGAAGACTTGGGTGTCAAGTTGAGAACTTATACTGGAGAGATTTTGAACACAGAAGGTAAATTAGAGTGTGAGGTAAAGTACAAAAATCAGAATTTAAAGTTGCCATTAATTATAGCTAGTTATGTGAATAGACCAACTTTGTTAGGTAAGAACTGGTTGTGTGAACTTGAGATGGACTGGAAGGAGATATTTAGTGTTAGAATGTGTAACAGTATTCCAGGTCTTGAGAAATTGCTTGAAAAATACAAGATTTCATTTGTAAAGGGGCAGGATGGTATAAAGGGTTATGAAGCTCATTTCACCATTGACAAAGATGTTACACCCATATATGCTAAGTCCAGACCTGTTCCTTATGCATTGAAAGGTGAGGTTGAGAAGGAATTAGACAGACTTGTGAGTGAGGGAATTATTGTGAAAACCGCCAAGAGTAATTGGGCTGCTCCAATAGTAATTGTACCTAAAGCTGATAAATCTGTTAGACTATGTGGTGATTATAAAGTTACCATTAATCAAGCTGTTGAGGATGAGCATTGAGCAGTATCCCTTACCCACATCTCAAGATTTGTTTGCTGCAATAACAGGTGGAACCATTTTCACTAAGTTAGACTTGTCCCAAGCATATGCTCAGGTCTCTGTTGATGCTGAAAGTCAACAGTACCTTACCATCAACACTCATAAAGGATTGTACAAGTTCAAAAGGTTGCCTTATGGTGTTAAAAGTGCACCAAAGTTATTTCAGTGCATCATGGACAAAATTTTTGTGGGTCTTCCCAATGTGTTATGTTTTCAGGATGATGTCCTTATTGTTGACAGTGACATCCAAAATCATGTCAAAACCCTAGCCACAGTATTCGAAAGATTGTTGGCACACAATGTCAGGCTCAACAAGAGCAAATGTTAATTCCTAGCTAAAGAAGTAACTTATCTTGGCTACAAAGTGAATGCAGAAGGGCTGAGACCTGTAGAAGATAAAGTAGGAGCCATAGTAAATTTACCTGCTCCAAAAAATGTCAGTGAATTGAAAGCTTTCCTAGGTATGATACAGTATTATTCAAGGTTCTTGAGTGGACTTTCATCAGTTTTAGCCCCTCTGCATGAACTATTAAAGAAAGGGATACCATGTGTCGTGTTCCCACTACCCTTTATACGTGGGGAGTGAATCCTTCCCCAAGTTATTAACAAATAAAGGACCAAATAGGGAACACAGCAATAATTATCCTCACCAAAAACCTACTCAACTAGATGTACTTGAAAAAGTAAGAACAGTTGAAATAGGTGAATCACAAAAGGGAAGATAATTAATTAATTCAATTTATGTTTTAAAGGGAGTAATGATTAGCAAACCTGAATTTAAGGGAATAAGTAATTGTATAATAAAATAAGAGTGATGCCGGAAGGGCGAAAATATACTGTAAGGAGTTAGACCAAACAAATATTACTTAGCATTACTATATTACACAAGGCATACGAAGTACATATATACAACAATCACTACAAAATGATTATCCCTACCAAACAGGAGATTCCTTACCACCAGGATCCCTTCCTAGGCCTAACTAAACGTGTCACTAATACCTGATACCCCTAGGGCATTGCAGAGACTGGATAAAGCACTAGACAAGGGTCAAGGTTAGAGAACGAATGGACAAGTCTACCCTACGCCACGTTTTTTTCGCTACTGGGGTGGCGTGGGTACGCGCAGAGAAGCGCGTCCCATCTCGCGTGATCCAGACATTTGCTAGATATTTTATATAATTAATTAATACTCTCTTGATTTGAACTTAACAGAGTAAGACAATGATGCATATTAATAACATACATAAATATACAATTAACCTAAGTAACTAAGAACAATAATAATATAATAAGTACAATTAACAAATTATTAATAGCTTGTGTGAAATGGAAGAGTGAACACAAGCCTCACGCTTTGCGAGTTCCCGAGCGCCACAGGCACGTGACACATGGAAATGGAACAGTGCAACTCAGAAGTCATTTGAAGATTGTAAAGCTGCTCTGTCTAGTACTGATGTTTTGGTCCACTATGATACCAGTAGAACACTGAAGCTTGCTTGTGATGCATCGGGCTATGGATTAATGTGCTGTCATAAGTCACATAATGGATAACGGTGAAGAAAGACCCATTACATATGCCTCGAGAACTCTTGCCCAAAGTGAGAAAAATTATGCACAAATAGAGAAAGAGGCTTTGTCTATCATATTTGGAGTAAAGAAATTTCACCAGTATCTATATGGGAGGAATTTTGTTTTAATAACTGATCACAAGCCTCTCTTGGCAATTTTGGGTCCTAAATCACCTGTTCCTACACTTGCTGCAGGAAGAATGCAGAGATGGGCTTTGATATTGTCGGCATATGACTATGAGATACAGTACAGACGTTCAGATGATCATTCCAATGCAGATGCTTTGTCAAGGTTGCCATGTAGTGGATCAAATGATGGAGTAGAGCCTAAGGTTTATGCTGTAACCATGATAGCAGAAGATTTTCCAGTCATCTCCGGAATGATTGCTCATGAAACTAGGAAAGATGTTGTATTAGGAAGAGTCCTGGAGTATACACTAAATGGATGGCCAGAGATTTGTCCATCTTTAGACTTTCAACCGTATCATTTAAGGAGATGTTAATAATTAATTATCAGTAGAACAGGGATGTGTGTTGTGGGGTATGAGAGTGTTAATTCCACAGTGTTTTAGAGGGCAAATTTTGAATGAACTGCATTTTGAACATCCAGGTATATGTGCTATGAAAGCACTGGCCTGAAGTTTTGTGTGGTGGCCTAAACTGGATGGTGAAATAGAAATGATGGTACGTGAGTGCTCTGTCTGTCAGAATGTTAGGAGTTTGCCACCCAGCACACCTTTGAAAACCTGGAAATGGCCTACCCGTCCCTTCCAAAGATTACACATTGACTTCTGTGATAAGGGAACAGACAAATTTCTTGTATTAATTGATAGTCATTCAAAGTGGATTGATGTTAAGCACATGTACAGTACTAATGCTGGTAGCACCATTGATGAATTAAGATTAATATTTGCCGAACATGGAATACCAGAAGAGGTAGTTTCTGACAATGGTCCTCCATTCCAATCATCATAGTTTAAAAACTTCATGAGATTCAACGGTGTAAAGCATGTACTGACCCCACCCTATCATCCTGCCTGTAATGGTGCAGCTGAGAGATCAGTTAGAATTGTAAAGGAAGCCCTTTCCAAGCAGGTAATTCAAGGAACTGTAGGAAAATCAATGAAACACAGACTAGCACATTTCTTACTCAGATACAGAACCACGCCACATAGTGTGACTGGATGTACTCCTTCACAGTTAATGGTGAAGAGACAGTTGAGAACAAGATTAAGTTTAGTTAAGCCAAGTCTGTTTGAAGTTGTAGAGAGGAAACAAGCTCAACAAAAAATGTATCATGATAAGAGTTCCAGTGAAAGAGTGTTCAAGGTAAATGATAGGGTGAGAGTTAGGAACATGGCTAAAGGTTATGGTACTGTACATGCAAAGTGGATAACTGGTGTCATTGACAAGGTATGTGGATCTAGGACATATTTAGTGAAATGTGGTAACTCTTTGAGATATGTTCATGTGGATCACATCATTCAGGCACATGACGAGATGAATGTAGCACCAGGACATGATGATAAACTTGACACAAATTCAGATGATCATGATGATGATGATGTCAAAGATGATGTTTCCCAGCATCCACTCACTGTGTCAACTGACTGTAGTGATGATATGTCTGTCACTGATAATGCACAGAGTGCAAGTGAAACCCCTGTAAAACTTGATGGAGGGAATAGTCCTAGAAGATCAAATAGAGTTAGGAGACCTGTAATTAAATTAGACCTCTAATTATCTGAATTGTGAACAGGCCTTTCAAAACTGTTTAGTTAGGAAGTTATATTTCTTGTGTTCTATTCCCTTCTTCCCTGCCATATGTAATTCTGTAAGTTTTGTTTATTTAGGATTTGTAGCAGCCATGCTCTCTTTTGAAAGGGAGAAATAGTGTTATATATATATGTATGTTTATATGCTGCCTTTATTGAATATATATATTATATATTATGTTACTTCTTACCAAAGTCAGAAAGTGTTTAGGCTTGTGTAAACACGAAATGTGTTAGGCACGTTGTAACCAAGAACAGAGAATAACGCCCAGCCAGACCGACCATGTGCTTGTCATTCTCCCATTAAATACCGCAAGATACTACATATGTAATTATAGTATCGAGTATTATGGAACGAACAACGGTGAATACTATAGGTGAATCATAGACCCACATACAAATACACTGTTTATTGAAACACAAAAATGGTTACAGAAAAGATGCTCTATGCACCCAAAAAGAACTCCTGGTACCATGCCCTCAGGCTCAATTTACTTGCACCACTACCGGATGTACACACACCAAAACACACACTCTCACAGCACCGTATCACCATAAAAACCAGTGGCACCTGCCAGTGCAACACTCAATACCCCTGGGGCAATATTCCAGCGGCCGAGAAGGGAGTCTCATTACCAAGTGACACCTTCCAACACTCCGATAATTCCGGTGGACTAACACCACCACACAAATAGCCTTACACCAATGATGGGGCTGGCAGTGGTTTGGGGGGTTTGACGATTCGGGTTCACCACGTGGGCATAGCGTTAGGGGAATACTGGCCAGCTATGGGGCCCATATGTGGTAGGAGCTTCTGACGGTCAGGGTTCACGGGGATGCCCGATTCTACTGGATCTAAGGCATCTCCCCAGACTAGTGGATGCGTCATCCACGCTACAGACACGGCCTAGGCTGCGATAGGGACCTGTGGGTGGGAAGCGTGGCGGCTTACTGAAGGTTTATAACGAACTCAACGTTTCAAAGGGTCATTAAGAACATAAAATACTTCACTCAAAGCACATTAACTACGTTACTTTAACACTTGTCCAATCAAACTATTAATTAGGTCAAATCACTTAAAAATGGCGAATTACAACATGGAGATAACGACGGAGAAATGAGCAATATCTGAATAAATATTTTTCAACAGTTTTCACCACCGAAAATTTAAACATGATACCCGAGGCACCGACTTTATACAGAGAGAGTGAAGAAAATAAATTAAGCGCGATAGTAGTGACTAGGAACGATGTTAGTAAGCAAATAGACAAACTAAAGCCTAATAAGTCATCAGGTCCCGAATAGACATTTGCCAGAGTATTAAAGGAACGTAAGAAAGAGCTTAGTATGCCCTTAGCAAAGTTGTTTATGATGTCCTTAAAAACGGGTGTAGTACCAGAATCCTGGAGGATAGCAAATGTGATACCGATTTTCAAGAAGGGAGATAGATCACTATCTTCTAACTACCGACCAATCAGTCTAACATCAATTGTTGGCAAATTACTGGAAGCAATCATTTCAAACTCTATTCGAAATCACCTGGAGAAGCACAAGTTGATCAATGACTCCCAACATGGCTTCACAAGCGGGCGTTCATGTCTAACTAATCGATTTACAATCTTTTCATCTGTTTTCGAATCAGTGGACGAGGGGCACAATTATGATGTAGTATATCTCGACTTTAGCAAAGCCTTCGACAGAGTCCCCCACGAAGGACTAATAAAAAAAGTGGAGGCTCATGGCATTAAAGGAGATATTCTAAAATGGATTAGGGCGTGGTTACAGGACAGGAAACAGAGAGTGAGCATTAATGGCACTAAATCCCATTGGAGCAACATCACTAGTGGAGTTCCCCAAGGCTCAGTACTCGGACCATTATTATATATTATATATATAAACGACATAGATATTGGCGTAGACAGCAACATAAGTAAATTTGCTGATGACACTAAAATAGGGGGTGTAATTAAATCTGACGATGACTGCAAAACTACAGAAAGATCTAACAAAAATTTTCGAATGATCTGAAAAATGGCAAATGAGATTCAATGTGGACAAATGTAAAGTACTCAGTATAGGAGATTTAAACAGGGAAACCAGATGAACAACGATGTTATTGAGAATTCCGACTGCGAGAAAGATTTAGGAGTAATGATAAGTAGGAATGTTCAGCCAAGTAAACAGTGTGTATTTGCTCGAAACAAGGCTAATAGAGAACTTGGGTTCATACAAAGGCGTGTTAGTTACAAGACTAGCAAGGTCATCTTGAAACTATATCATGCACTTGTGAGATCCCACTTGGATTACGCTGTTCAATTCTGGTCACCGTATTACAGAATGGATATAGAATCCTTGGAAAGAATTCAGAGAAGAATGACAAGACTAATCCCTGGCATTAGGAACCTTGAGTACAGAGACAGGTTAAGGCTTCTTAATTTGCAATCCCTCGAGAGACGTAGAGTGAGAGGCGATATGATCCAGGTGTATAAATGGAAGTCACGGCTGAACAAAGGGGACATTACAAAAAGGTACTCAAACTATCCAACTAGGAGCGAACTCGTAACAATGGTTTTAAATTAGACAAATTTAGATTTAGGGGCGAAATAGGTAAACAAGTTACCAAAGATCATCATTAACTCGATTACGCTGGATAGCTTCAAACATAGGTTGGATGGATACATGAGCAATAGGGGTTGGGTGTAAATAGGACTGCCCAGTATAAGCCAATCACAGAGCGCACCCAACCTTCATAGCGAGCGGTCATGCTGTGCGTCGCTCCCTGCTCAGTTGAAATTGCTGACCGTTACGACTGTCGGCCTTGTTTTTCACGTTGGGTTCGCTCTGACTTCTTTATCTTGTAGTTGTACATGGATATTATTATTCTTGTACACTGCGCTTCTTCCATATCCTATCCTTTCCCCTAGAGTCCCTGCTGTTTGGTAACGACGCGAACCCTGCGGGCAGAGCCACAAGGGTGGCCCTCAGAGGGCTGCTGAGTCGAGACAGTAAGGGTGGCAACATTTTCTGTTAGGGATTCGGCAGTGCTTCATAACCTGTCACTGTTAGGTGTTAGGGCTTGGCGAGGCCCCCGTCAGGGGATTGTCTGTTCACCCTACTCCTAGACCAGTCTTTACTCGCCCAGCAAGCGGACAGAAGGAGCGGCATCCATGAGGTTTAGCTGAAGTGGACAGATTAGGTAGGATTTTCATGTATGTTACAGGCCATGGCCAAAGTGAGAGTGAAGATTTCCGGAACCCCGACCCAGGGGTCCCGGATAGGGCTAAAAAGGCTATTGAGCGACCTAAGGGTGAGAATAAATAGGCTTGTGGATCTGAGAGATAGTTACATCATCTTCACAGAGACAGGTGAAGATGGTGATAAAATACTTAAGTCTAGTGCCGTGGACAAAATGAAAATTAACGGTTACGTGGTCATTGTCCCACGGGAATACGGCGCCAAGCTCACCCTTGTATGTAAGAAGTTAGACAAAAATGTAGTGGAAAATAACGCAGAAGAAATAAGAGATGAAATAGAAAAGCAAAACAATGTCAAGGTTGTGGAGGTGTATCCTATGTATGCTCATAATATAATCAAGGTTCGCTTTGCAGACACAACGGATGCAAAAAGGAGAAGGGGCTCTATGCATATGGCACTTCCATCTCATCACACCAAATAGAATATGAAAAGTATACGCCCATCCAACAATGTATGAAGTGTTATATATACAATGACTACATGACCAAGAACTGCCCTCTGCAAGGGGTCATATGCTCTGAGTGTTCATCTGATCAGCACTTCTACAAAAGACTGCCGTAGCACCATAAAAAAGTGTGTCGTCTGCGAGGATGGCCACAGGACCTTCTCTGCCACCTGCCTGGTCAGGAAACAGGTAACTCAAGAAACAGAGAAGAAACTGACCGAAATAACCAAACAAAAAGAAACCAGGGAAATTTTTAACACCATAGAAAGGACCACTCAGTCGACGATCATGGCTTACAGCCAAACCCTAAAAGACCCTCTGAAAGAAACTCAAGCAGACTCCCAAGAACTCAACAATGTCAGCGAGACCATGGAAGTCCTGCACTCAGAGATAAGAACCATCAAGGACTCAATAAAACAGGCAGTTATTGAGTCACTGGGCGCCATGAGGGACACAGTGGCGGAGAGCATCAGGAGCGTCTCCTCTCCACAGCTGGACGAGTCCAAAGCCACCACTCTATACTTGTCTTACCTGCATGCCCATCACATGAACATGGTTCATCTAGGTTCATTCTCGAAACACCTCAATGAGACACTAACCAGGAACAACATTGCACCTGTTGAAATAAGCAACAAAGTCCCTCCAAAAGAAATCCTGAAGGCAGTAACCCACTCAACGACTTATCGACGACCTCAATCCACGCCAGAAATAGACCATGACCTCCCTGATTTAGGCAAAAGTCAGTATAACCGTAGCCCCAACGTGGCCAGTCAGTCCCCCTGGGATCACAGTTCCAACGACACCGAAAATCTCCGTGACCCCAATACATGCACTCCCAGCGACGACAATGACCATCGGACTGCAACCACAGTCAATGGTTGTGACCAGATGATGGCGACTTACTCCACAGAGGAACAAGACCCTCGAGCTGCAGCGTCAGCAGATTACTTCGACAAGCAGGCCCAGGAACTGAACACCTTCCTGTACACGGGTGACGAGAAGTTCGAGGGCCCGCCATTAACTGACAAGCAGATGTCCGAAGGTTCTGCTAAGAAGTTCCGTCCCCCTAGAAATGGCAGAAGCCGAGCAAACACTTCAAGCAACGCCCCAAGCTACAGTCTCCGAAATGGCATTCGTTTGCAGGATGAAAATTGTCCAACATAATGTCCCTTAATAGACGTAACGAACTGTCTAACTTATACTATCAATTAGACGCAGACATTATTCTGTTAAACAGTACTGGCATAAAGGACGAAAGTAAGCTGAAAATTCTTCGCTACACTGTATACCAGAGGAACACGGCTGAGTCACAGAATGTTGCCAGACTTCGAGGATTCAGTTCTGGGAGTGCAGGTGGAGACAACTAGAGGGCCTGTTATCATATGCACATTGTACATACCTCCCAGACGTCCTTACTTACCCGAACAAGACCTCAACCAGTTGCTACGCCACAGAAAGCCAACATACATCATAGGGGACTTAAATGCATGCCACGCCATACTCGGACACGGTAATGAGAACAACGTCGGTGTGGCGCTGTATGACAACATCAGAAAGGGAAAACTGCAACACCTCGGGCCAGATTTCCTGACATTGATCAGACGTGCCAGTGCCACAACACCAGACATAATCCTCTCTAATAACGAGGCCGTCCTGAACAAGCACATTACCGCCGGGCCCATCAGTACCAGTGATCACCTGCTAGTCGTCGTGACGCTCTCATCCAATCCCATTATGATCCCCGCCAACATCAGATCAAACCTCAAACGGGCAGACTGGGACTCCTTCAAGGAGTCTCTCAGTCTCAAGCAGGGGAGAAACCTGGAAGAAGCCAGCCTCAATGACATCGACGACGCGGTCGAACAATGGTACACTGATGTGAAGACGGAGATGAACAACAACATCCCGACCACCACTCACAGGACCATTCCCCATCCTCACACTAGTCACCAGCTGAGGCAGCTCAGTGTCCAGTACGATCACGTCTTCATGAACAAAAGTGGGCCGCCTTGGTGTGGGAGGCAGCCAACAATTACTGCGATTCTGCTGCATTCTGGAAGGGGATCAATCGACTGATGGGTTCCACCTCTAGCACGGTCCCTTACCTGCTCGACCAAAACAACGTGAAAATATGCGAGGAGGAAAACCAAGAACAATTACATCGGCGATATTTACGGAAGATCTTTACCATTAGTCAACAAGATAACAAGGGTTTCAACAGGGAGTTTGAGGAGGACATTTTAGGTCAGTTGCAGGACCATCAGCACCTGCTCCAGCCGCTCCCAGACCCTGACTTCATTAGACTAGTGGACGGAGCTCATAGTTCCTGCAGATGTGTCAGCCGTCATAAAAGGGTTTAAAAACAAATCACCTGGGCAAAGCCACATTAACAAGCAGATCCTGGCTCAACTCCCCAAGAACATGATAGAGAGGCTTGCTCATATATGCAACGCCTGCCTCGCCTCTGGATACTTCCCTAAGATGTTCAAAATCTCCGTTATTCGCCTCACACCAAAAGCAGGGAAGCCGCCAAACAAAGTCGAAAACTTTCGACCAATATCACTCCCAGAGGTACCTGCCAAAATCTTCGATAAAATAGTAAACAAGAGGTTGCTGATGTATCTGGAGGACGAAGACGTGCATAATCCCCGCCAGTTCGGCTTCCGCCAGTACCGAGGCACATGACTGGCTGCCTGCAGTGCAACATAAGTACTGAGGGATTTCAGCAAGGCGTTTGACAATGTTTGGCACGCGGGGCTGCAGTATAAGATCATACAACTGAGGCTACCCGAACAGAGGCTGATTGGACACGGGAGGAGACGGACGTTCTTGCGAGAACAGTTTCTGTAACGGTTTTTTCCGCCATAGCCCGCTGCATCTTGTGCAATTCCACTTGCACCTGTTCTTGTTGTTGTTCTTGCTACTCCAAGCATTAACAATTCATCCATCCATTCATCATTCATTTTAAAAGTGGCTTTGTCACTTTAAAATTTTTTGACACCTCACGAGCGCTCAAGATTGACAATCTTAGCATTCCCTCCCCACAGTTAGTGTGAGTGACCCACACAACTGCGAGGGAAGTGCTAACTGTTGTCCTTCCTGACGTGGTTGGAGGGCTTTCTCTCTTACTTAAATTTTTTCTAATACTTACCCTGGCCGAGGCACCTGCTGAATTTTTTTTAATTCAGTATTCGTGCTAGAGCCCCCCCAGTGGTGCACACCTCACGGAGTGGGATTGTGTGTCTCCAGTGGGGGTCGGGGAAAAACCTGGGCCAATCCAGCAGTGACGTCTGTGATCGTGCAGGCACACCACTGTTCGGGGGTCGTCCTTAAGTACAAGTATTTTTTTTTTGCACTAAGGGCCTTGCATAACCTTAGTGCACCAACATTTATATGTAAATCAATCACCCAAAACTGTACCCAAGGGGTGGTTCCCAGCCACCCCAACCATGCCCTCTGGGAGGGGAAGCTCCAAGCCCCCCTCTGCTCGTCCAGGCAGGGACAGGCAGAGGCGGGAGGCCAATCATGACCCACGACTGCCACGACCTACGACAAACTCTGACAATCTAAACAACAAAACAACTGACAATGTAACGGTTACTGACCAAACTACTCAACAAAGACGACAGATACAAGTTTCAACTGAGAAGGCCCGAGTAATCCACTTTCGGACTGTTGACCCGTCTACCTCGTTTGACAAAATTAATGGCTTCATCATACATAAGGCCATTAAGGATCAGATAGGGGACGTGGAGAAAGTCCGAAAGACAAGAAAAGGCGAACTCCAAGTTACTGTTAAAGACGCACAGCAAATGAGAGACGCCTTGAATCTTAAAACTTTCCATTCAACGACTGTGGAACCATATATCCCAGCATTTCTCAACACCTGTAAGGCTGTAGTTATCAGCTACGAATTTCAGGGGATGACTAATGACGAAATTAAGTACCACATGAAAGATCAAGGAGTCTTCGATGCCTTCGTATTTAGTAGGAAGACCACAGACGGTGAACGTAAACAATCGACTACAGCAGTACTGACTTTTGACGGATTTGTTAGGCCCACTCATGTCTTGGTAGGATATGAGAGGGTCCAGACCAAAACATATATTCCATTTCCAATGCGTTGTTTCAACTGTCAAAGATTTGGACACACTGGTAAGGCCTGCCGTAACATCCAGGTATGCTCCAAGTGTGCTCAGACTGGACACAGGGACAATGACTGTACACAAACGGAGGAAAAATGCTACCACTGTTCCGGTCAGCATGCTGCCTCAGACAGGAAGTGCCCTTCCTACCTGAGGGAGTATGAGATCGGTAAGGTGAGAGCAGAGAACAATTTGGACTACAGGGAGGCTAAGAGGCAGGTGATGTCCTTGCAGACACCAACACCTGGAATGTCCTTTGCATCCGCGGTATCCAAAAATATCTCACCTCCCAAAATGTGCACCATTGGAACCCAGACTGAGACCAGGACCATCTCAACACAGACTGACTCCACAATCACCGGTTATTTAACCAAAGACGAGAACACTAATACAACCATGACTAATAACGAGACCGAAATTAACAACACGCTATACCTGACCCCAAAACCCAAACGGACTCGCGACCTTACCTACCCCGACGTAAGGAGGAGGAGGAGAACGCAGTCACTAGAGAACTTGACAAGAGACTCATCACAACCACCAATCCTTCGCATTGTTGAAAGACCCCCGGGGCAGGGAGCCCCTGCTGAGCAGAGTACTGGCTCTTTGGAGCCGGAAGACTGCTCACCTGATGAGGGGGATCCTCCCCCTTCATCCGTTCCCCCCCCTTCACCCCCTTCACCCCTTTCCCCTCTACATACAAGAGGAAAGAAATATAAAGCCCAAAACGCTGGCCATATCAACTCTCAGACTTAAAATTCAGTATCATCCAGTGGAATTGCAGAGGTGCTAGGAATAAAAATGCTCAATTTCATTTACTTATGTCATTATTCCGGCCGGACGTTTTTTGCCTACAAGAGACGCTACTTGCGGGTCACGACGACCCACCTGTATTCGACAACTACACGCCCTTCAGGGGGGACAACCTAAGGGGGGTAGCCCTATACATTCGGAGTTCATTCGCCCAACAAAGAGTCAGTCTGAACTTGAACCTGCAGGCTGTCGCGTGCAGAGTTAAGATTCGGACTGGCTATGTTGCCATCTGTTCACTATACTGTCCTCCGGGCGGGCTCATTGACGATGGTGAGCTTGAGGAGCTATTTAACCAACTGCCAGGAAAGAAAATGATCCTCGGCGACCTCAATGCTCATCATTTGCGGTGGGGCAGTGTCCGGAGTGACGGAAGGGGAGAGCAGGTGGCTGCAGCTATCCTCAACTCCAACTTGTCTCTTCTGAATGACGGTAGTGCGACTCGAGTGGACGAACGATTTGGCACAGCGTCGGCTATAGATCTTTCTATAGTTGACGCTGCCTTGCTATTAGATTGTAAATTTTCTACATACGACGACTCTCTGGGTAGTGACCATTTTCCGATCTGCATTTCTTATGAGTGTGGCGCCCCGACGGATACTCCCGAGGTGCGCTACAACCTTAGGAAGGCAGACTGGGGGGCATACTCAGAAGCCGTTCGTATAGACACCATTGGACAAGACATCAACACCAAAATTACACACATACAACAAGCTATAATACACGCTGCAGATTTAACAATTCCTAAGACTTCTGCAAAAACCCACAGGCCTGGAGTTCCATGGTGGACACCAGACTGCCGACGAGTTGTCTGTGAGCGAAATAGGAGTTGCCGTTTATTTAATAGAATTCCATCACTTGTAAACTTAATTGAGTATAAAAAAGCTAGAGCCAAGGCTAGGAGAGTTCTCAGGGAGTGTAAGAGAGAGTCTTGGCGGGCGTTCGTCTCCACTATTAACAAGGATACCCCTTCCTCTGAGGTATGGTCCGCTATAAACCGGGTCAGATCCAAAGGAGGAAGGAGTTTTATCCCACAGGTGAGTAGTGGAGGGCGGATTCTCGACGATCCCCAGGCCATTGCCAACACCCTAGGCCAGAAGTTTGCAGATGCCAGTAGCTCCACCAATCATGATCCACGCTTCGGCGTGTTCCGTGATCGTGCCGAGCTCTTGCATCTCGACTTCGAGAACGGGGACGAACAGGGCTACAATCGAGCATTTTCCCCAGAGGAACTTTCCTTTGCTATTAATAAGGGCAAGGGCTCTACTCCTGGACCTGACGGTATACGATACGAGATGATTAAGCACCTTGACCAGGGAAACCTGGACAAATTGCTAGAAGTGTACAATGAGATCTGGACGTCCAGAACGTTTCCAAACTCATGGCACTTTGCCCATGTCGTACCGATCCCGAAGAGGGACAAATGCCCGAATAACACCAACTCATTCCGTCCGATTTCGCTCACAAACTGTCTGTGTAAGGTCATGGAACGTATGATAAAGCGTAGACTAATGTATTTTTTGGAAAGTAACAACTTATTGAATGATCGACAGTGTGGTTTCCGCCAAGGTAGAAGCACACTAGATCATTTAATAAGTCTTGAAACTGACATCTCAAAAGCTCTTTGCAGTAAAGAAACATTAATTGCAGTATTTTTAGACATAGAAAAAGCTTTCGACATGACATGGCGGACTGGCCTCATGATGAAGCTCCACGCCATGGGTCTGAGAGGTAATTTGCCAATTTTCATCAGTAATTTTTTGCAAGACCGGACTTTTTCCGTCAAACTAAAAGGTAACGTAAAATCAGACATATTTGTCTTAGAAAATGGAGTTCCACAAGGTAGCGTTTTGGGCCCGATTTTATTTCTTGTAATTATTAATGATTTCCTATCACCAGCCCCCAGCTTGAGTGACCTCAAATTCTCCTTGTTTGCTGACGATTGCGCAATCTGGCGCTCCTCTCGAGTTGAGAGGCTATCTGCACAAAGGGTGCAAGCCGGCCTAAAAGCCGCGGAACAGTGGGCAATACAATGGGGATTTAGGTTTTCAGTTGAGAAGACAGTAGGAGTAGTCTTCACTAAGAAACGTAACATTAGAAATCCAGTATTAAAATTAAATGATACTCCTATTAAATTTCAGACTTCAGTAAAATTTCTTGGTGTTCATTTTGACCGGAAATTAACGTGGAAAAACCACATTAACGAACTTGAAAGTAAATGTCTTAAAGTCACAAACATCCTGAAAGTTTTATCAGGTACTACATGGGGAGCCGATAGGAAATCTTTATTAATGGTGTATAAGACCCTGATCAGATCAAAACTTGATTATGGATGCCTGTTGTATGCTTCGGCATGCGACACCACACTCGCAAGGCTAACCAGAATACAGAACCGATGCCTTCGTCTATGTCTGGGTGCCTACAGGTGTACACGTGTAGGTAAACTAGAGGTTGAGGCCCACGTCCCTCCACTTCACATCAGGAGGGACATGTTGACGCTAAGGTACGGGTTGAGTGCGGCTAGGAAGCGCGGCACAGGCCACCCAGGTTGGTGTGCTGTTGCCAACTTCCGTTTCCTGCAGCTGCGTAGGTCCCCGTCCTCGGTTGTCCGCCTCCAGACCTTGTGCCAGGGTGCTGGTATCCATTTCGAAGATGTTGATAGATACGTTCCACCGTTGTGTCCGCCATGGGAGAACCCCAACCTCCATGTGGAAACATCGTGGCTTCCGGGAGCAAAGAATGACTTTCATCCTGAGCTCCTGAGGCAACTTTTCTATCAATTTCTTGAAGGATTCAGCGCCTATACTCACGTGTACACCGACGGGTCCAAGACTGACGACAACGTTGGAGCCGGTATCTGGAGCAGAGACGAGGAGTGGAGCTCCCGCCTGCCGCGGCATACAACTATTTTCTCTGCAGAAATGTTCGCAATTAGTAAAGCCATTGACATTGCAATAACAAGCAATGTCAGTGATGTTGCTGTCATTTCAGATTCCATGTCAGCTCTTAAAGCAATTGAAGGTGGTGATACTACCAGCAATGAAATACAGGGCAACATTATTAATAAATTACATGAGTGTGCCAAGAGTATTGTGCTGGTGTGGGTGCCTGGGCATTGTAACATTTGGGGCAATGAACAGGCAGACAGATTAGCAAGAGCGACTGTGGGTCTCGGGGAGACAACTAATGTGCCCTGGGAGACTCAGTCGTGTCTCTCCTTGGGGAAGACATATACATTTGAAAAGTGGCAACATGATTGGACTAGGCTAAATCTCCACAACACCTGGAAGCCTAACATAGGTAACTGGCCCTCAGCATACAGGAAGAATAGGAGGGAAGAGGTCGTTCTCGCCAGACTTAGGCTAAACTGCACCTATTTGACCCACCTAGGGGCCTACCTTGACCAGTCCTTTCCACCTATCTGTTCCACTTGCAACCAAATTCTCTCCATCAAACATATTCTGACCGAGTGCAGCCAGTACGAACCAGAGCGCCGGCAGCTGGTTATCCTAGCTGCCGAGCAAGGTTTCGTGCTGACTGTACCCAACCTATTGCAAGATGATGTCACCATCAGTGACGCTGTAATAACCTTCCTCAAGGAGACCCATCTTATCGGCATGCTATGATTGACACACGCATGAACTCTTTTTATATCTATTATATGTATACAACCATGCCTAAAGAAAATAAAAATGAATAAAACTAAATTAAAACATACAACATGAGAAACACATCACAAACCTTATCATTACATACAACACTCACATTTATCAAGTTAAACTGACACCCACCAACACATATTCAAACAAAAAGACACGGGCTACAAAAGACAAAATAAAAAAAAAAAAAAAAAAAAAAAAAAAAAAAAAATCACAGAGAAACTAGTCACCTGACAAGCCATTTCATCTGGTCTGTCAGTAACTCGCCATCATATCACTCATGCATACCATAATTCATCCCAATAAAACAACAAGAAGAAACAATTAACAAAATACCAAGAGCAAGAAGAACACAAGAATAACAAGAAAAGAAGAAACAAGAACATCAGATTAGTTGTAGCAAGTAAGAAGACCAAGATTAAAAGAAGAAAGAAGACATCAGCTCCGGCCGAAATAGCCTAATGGCGAAGAGGCCAGAAATCCTTAACAACTTTGAACTTTGCTACCCGAAAACCTGACGCGCCTGCTGTGCAGCTTCATTACGGACCGCAGAGCCAAAATCAAGATGCAAGAACATTTTGGAGAAGAATTCTCACTCTCGAGCGGCGTGCCTCAGGGCTCTTGTCTCTCACCAACCCTTTACAGTGTACAGTAAAGGGTTGGTGTAGAGCGTGTAAAGTTTACCCGCTCTACACCGCTGACCTGCCACCCCCAATCGTCGGCAGCGAGTACGTCATGTATGCCGACGATGTAACACAGATCATCACCTGCCCAGGAAGGTCAACGGCAAGGATGGCGCGACTCACTGCTCGGGCAATAGAGGGTATCTCGGAGTATGAAAATAAATGGAAAATAAAAACAAACAAAACGAAATTCGAGGTCATATCCAGAGCCAAATTCAAGCCGGCGCCATTGGTGATCGACGACGAAGAGATTGAGTACTCTGAACAAGGCAGGTTGCTCGGCCTCATCATCTCTCGGACGGGCATCATTTCCCACGTGAAGGAACAGACTAAAGAAAGCCAAAGTCGCCGCAGCCAAATTAAAACGTTTTAAGCTGATGCCTGAGAAGAAACAAGTTCACCTGTACAAGGCGCTGGTGAGGCCTGTGTTGGAGTACCCACATATACCACTCGTCACACTCGGAAAGACTAGACTACAACAACTACAGAGCTTCCAAAACAAGTGTTTGAGGTCAGCCAGTGGCCAAGCGCCACCCTACCAGGAGACAGTGGAAACCATCCACCTAAGAAATAAAACAGAGGCCCTCAACATCAGGTTCCATCGCCTATGGAAGAAGGTTTGGGACAAGCTCCCGGACGACCCTCAAGGCCCAGACCACTTACGCGGGGAAGACATCAATGGAGGGCGACTCCACGCCTGGTGGCCCCGGAGTCTGCTCGCAATACAACAACCCAACCCGCAACCCATCTATGTCCGTCACAGTGATCCACCTTAAATTAAAACTTAGATGATATAAATTCACATTTAACAATTCACAATCTAGTGAGTCCATAACGTAATACAGTATAAGATTTTAATAAACTTGTAATTGTAAAGTCAATATAGTCATTGTCTACCAAAGTAACCATTGTGCAACCTCATCCTAAATCCTAGGTTAGCTTAGTTAGCCAACAAACTCTGTAATATGTTAAACAAGGGGTGTCGTCCCCCTCTGTTTAACTCACTAAACTTCTTTTCCAACTTTCCCCCCACGACTATATGTTGTGACTTCTCTATCCCTCATGTCTGGTTGCGACTTGAGACCCAGCATGCCTTCCATCCATTCCCCACCTTAACCTAAAAAAAAAAAAAATATATATATATATATATATATATATATATATATATTTCATTAGCCCAATAAAGCACACGGACTTCTACATACAATAAACACCT